>NW_026467250.1:0-12514 GCF_026875155.1 Cherax quadricarinatus
AAAACAATCTAAGATAATTCATTTTTAGTTGCCTTTGGGAGCTTTGAAAATCATTGTTCAACCTTTTTAGAAATTTAATTTTTGAAGGCATTTTATTTCATCGGGGAGGTTCAGGTGTTAAGTAAACCTGTATCTATTGTTAATATTGTTATTAAAAATTTTTTGTCAATTGTTACGATCACTCATAAAAATTTTTATTACCTTTAAATGTCAAGTTAAGAGCAATCTGTTGGAAATATTTTATATTTTTTTTTTTCGGGGGGGGGGGGGGGTGAAATTGTGAAAAAATTTAAGCCTTTACGGGTATAACTGGGTGTAGTGGGGTGTGTGAGGACGGGGTTCAAAACATTTTTCGTCGGGTGTACCCATTTTTGTGTAGGAAAATTGGGGTTTGTATTTAACCACTTTGTGTACCTTTTAAATTTTCAACCTTGCATTGAATTTTTTTAATTAAAAAAAAAAAAAGAAAAAAAAAGACTCAGTGCAGTGGTTTTTGCCTGACCAGTAACTTTGAGCCTGTATACCCATCTTCTGACTCATTTACTAAAAACAGACAAAACTTCAGTATTTTTAGCAATTTTCCCCTACGGGGGGGCTTACAAGCAAAAGGGGACATTTGTGAAAAAAGGTTTAGTACTTCACCTTTGTACAAAAAAATAATTATATAAAACTTTTTTTCTCTCTCATACTACTGTAGTCCACTCATTCTCGGGGGGGAAAAAAGGGCCTTTACACTAAATAATTCCCAAGAAGAGGAACGCAAAGCAAATAAAAATTTAGCCCCTAGTTAAGACATTTTAAAACATAAGTTCTCCCTCGTGCTGTGAACAAGGCACCTTTTCAACTATTGAAGTGTTATATGTTACACTCAAATGTTAAGAAACAAAAAAAAGGGTTACACATTATGGAGGACTAAAAAAAAGCATTTTTTGTATCATTATCCTGTATACCTGAAGTGAAAATGAACCAGTCTACAGCTGAGAAAAAAAACTACAAATTTTTGATTTAAAAAGGGTCAGCAATAAATTTATGAACCAACTAAGTTTGTTACCACCCCCGAGAGTTTCGCTTCGTCACCCTTAACTTATGTATAGAATAATGACGGGAAAACGATAAGCATCATGTAACATGAAACAAATAGAATAAATAATTTATAATTTAAAACAAATCAAATACACAAAAAAACACATATATTTATCAAATAAAAATGCTAAAGTACTGAACAAAAAAATAAAAAAAACAGAGAAAACAAATGTCTTTTTAAAACTTCGATTGACACCGCCCAGCCCTTTCTAGGGTAGGGTAGGCCGACCCCAGCTTTTCAGCTCCAAGGCTTTCATTCCCAGTAACCCCCTTGGGGGGGGGGATGGCATCCAGAGAGGCCTAGTTTTTAAAAACCTGGGGACAGTTTTGGCCCCCAAAAAGAGGGGGGACTTGTGGGCCCCCTCCCCTGGAGCTTAGGTCCAGACCTCCCTGACAGGGGGCCAAGGCCGGGGCCCAAAACTTTGAAAAGGCCCGGGCCGGAGAATCCAGCGAATCTTTGAAAAATAAAAAAATTAAAAATTTTTCATCGACACCATGCCCAGCCCTTTTAGGGGAGGGTAAGCCGAGCCCGACTACAGCTCACAAGACTGCTTTTCCTTAGTCCCCTTGGGGGGGGGATGGCAACCAAGAGGGCCCAGCTTTTGGGTAGGCCGGGGGCATTGGTCCCAAAGATAAGGGGTACTCGTGCCTCTCTCATAGAGACTTGGGCTCAGATACTCCCTAAAGAGGAAGCCAAGACCGGGGACCACTTGGGAAAAGGGCCCGGCCGGGAAATACGCGAATTTATTTTCACAGTTTATTATCAAATTTTTCCCGAAAGCAAAGAATTTATCCATAACATCATTTACAAACGCACATGTCACGTACATAAAAACCCCCTCCTTTATTCAGAAAAATCTTTCCAAAAATCTTGCATTTAAAAATATATTAAATTGTTTTTTTCAGGTGCTTAGGCAGCGTTTTTGGGGACATAGTAAAGCGGTCTCCTCGAGCCTCCACACCCATTTTTTTTGGGCCTAAAAAAACCGGTAGGGAATGCTATTGGACACCTTAGGAAGGAAGTTGGGGCAAAGGTAAAATTTCAAGTTTTTCTTGTATTATTAAATATGATAAAACTAAGCTTCAAAATCTCCCTTAAAGGAAAAAGCCCAGAATGAGGGAAAAAATTCAATAATGCTCTTTTCTTATAAAACACAAAATTTTTTTTTCTAAAAACGATTCCCATTCTTGTACATGCCATTTTTTCCTTAAACTTTAAATAAAAGTTGTTAGGAAAGACAAATGCAACTTTAGGTATCTTTATTCGAAACTTTCGCCACACAGTAGGCTTCTTCAGTCGAGTACAGAAAATTTGAAGAAGCAGAAAGACTTGAAGACATTAATCAGTCCATCGCCCTAATAATATATAATAAACTTCTTCCTGATACAAGGTACCAAAGAATTTTAAAAAATTTAAACAAAATGCTTTTTTAAAAATTTTTCATTCTGCAAATTTTATAAATTATGTCTGCTCTTAAAATTTTTTAGAAAAATATATTTATTCAGATGAAAAAAAAAATTTTAGGCGACCAAAGTAATATTAAATATGTAATAAATGTTTTACAAATAGATTAAAATTGCTAAAGAACTTTTCATTTAAATCATTATTTTAAAAAGGAAATTTTAGAGAAAAGCACTGACTAAAAGCGGGACATTTTTGTTTATGTCTGCTGATAAAATTCCATCCACAAACATATTTGTTATTTTCTTAAGATTTGTGCTGATGAAATGAATCTTTACAAAATAATAATAAAATAATAAAAAAAACTATAATTTTTATTAAAACCATTATAAAAATTTATTGTTAAAAATTATTATTATTATTATTATTTTTTATTATTATTATTATTATTTTTAAATTTATTTTATTATTATTATCTCATCATTTTTTAATTAAATTTCAATCATTATTAACAAAATTTTAAATTTTGATTTTTGCAAAAATTTATTTGAGGATTCTGTAAATGACTTTGATTAATTAACGGAATTAGTTTTTTTTAAATATAAGGTAAGTTTTTTTTAACAAATTAATAATGCAAAGGAGTCTTCTTGGAGAGTAACTTATTAATAAATTTTTTTTGGAAATTTTAAAAATTTTAAATTTTTAATTAAAAAAATATTTTAAAAACCCTTTTTTTCCATCATAAACACTAAAAACGCAATTTCGTTAAAAGCATGAACCGACAAACGATTTTTGGTAAAACCCATTTACTTAGACAAAGAAAAAAAACCCTTTCAGGGATGTCAATTTAGAGACACAATCGCTGTTTTCAACAACCTATGCAATATCTTTGAAATCTAAAAGTTAAATTTTTACCTCATAAAACAATACGTATACATAATTAAAAGGACACAAAAACTAAGAAAACGCTGACCAACGCTGCTAAAACTCGTTGTGTCGTGCTAAATAAGCAATTAAAAAACGATGTTTCCCCGAAACGAGTTAAAGGTTTTTTTTCCATCAAACATAAAAATCAAAATTAACATAACGAAAAAAAATACATAATTATTTTTATTTAAAAAATTTAAAACAACTATTTTACACATAGCAAAATTTAGCAAAAAAAAATTACTCTATTAAAATAGGTTGGCGAGGTTTTTATTACTTTGTTCCGATTTTTTTTATGTCTTTGTCAATGAAAAACTATATCTAAAATCTTAATTTTTTTTGAAAAAAATTAATTTTCAAGAGAGTTGGCCTATTCGCAAGTTTCGTTTATATACTATATTTAAACCGTCTTTCGTGACCCCCTTTGCGGGGTGCCCTTTAAAAGAAAAAAAAAAAAACAAAAAGAAAGAAAAAATTTTCATCATTCAACACTTTCACCTCACCATGCATAATACTGTTTTTGCAGAGGCCCCGCTACCGTTTAGATTTTCCCCAAACGCCGTACCCCAAAACCCCCCATTCAATTGCGGCATGGAACCTCTTTTTCCGGGATTCAAGCCCGGCCCCCAGTTTCCCTTCATCCCTTCAAAAAATATTACGTCCCCACTCCAACAGCTCTAAGTCCCAAAAATCTACATTCACTTTTTCTAACACGCTCACGCCGTTTGCGGGAAGCCCAAGCCCTCACCCACAAAACCTCGTTTACCCCTCCCTCTAACCTTATCGAGGAGGCCCGTGCCCCCTCCTTCCTACCCACAATTTATCTCTCTCCAAGTCGAAGACGTTGTTCCTTTTCTCTCTAAATGACCAAACCCCCAGAACCCCTTTTCACCCTCTGCAATATTTTTAGTAAATCTACACCCCCAAAATTTCCACACTAGAATTTTTTTCTGCATAATTACTTTTCCCTTTCCTTTCCCCCGGGATTTTTTTTTTTTTGTCTCTACAGATCCCTCAACACACCACCCCTTTATTTTCCTTCACAGTTTATCTTTAACCCATCCTTCATAACCCCCCGCTGACAGGTCAACCCCCTATTATCTGAACACATTCACGTCTAATTACTCCTCCCCCCAAATGTATACCCGTATTTCTTTTCTATACTTTTGATACCCCTCACCTTACCTTACTAGTTCACTTCAACGTCACATTTACCACCCTCCAACTCATCCTTTAAACTTTTGCAACCTTTCTTTAGAATCCCCAAAGTACGTATCTCACAAAAGCAATGTGTCAATCCAATTTTAAATTTTTATTCCCCAAAATTTACGCCCCCCTCGTCCCCAACACCCTAGAATTTTTTTCTTTAACAACCCCTCTATAAGTAGTTAAACAAATACACTAAAATTACACAACCTGTCTAAAAACCACTTTTATCGGGGAAATTCTCCCCTATTCCACACCCTAACCGACCCACTAACCCATAAAAATTTTTTTACAGCATTTACTAACTTTCTGCCTATTCCAATACTTTCAACATCTCCACATTCTCCCCACCACTCTTCATATTCCATTTTTTTTTTAAAACCATAAATGCAAAAACCCTTTCCCCGCTTTTATTTAAATCGTTCACTAATTTCTTTAATGTAAACACTTGATTTAACATCCCCTACCCACTCAAAGCCCCTTGTCTCTTTAATCCACACTCTGTCTTGCATCCAATTGTTTTAATAAAAAACCTTTCTATACACTTACCGGTATACTTAAAAAATCATTTCCCTATAATTTTTACAATCTCTTTTCTTCCCCTTCCCCTAAAAAGGGAAATAACACGCTCCGCCCCTCCGTAGTAATTTTAATGTTTCATATAGGCTGATGTCTACTCCAATCACGGGGAAAGAGGGGGGCCCCCCAACTTAGGGGAAACCAAAACCTAGAAAAATGGGAACTTGCCCCTCATTATATGTTTGTTCCCCTAGGATCAAGACCCTGGTTCATGGGGGAAAAATCATCTATTTTCCTAAGGAACTAGACAAAACACTCATCGGGTAACAGGGATCCCAGAGCAGCTAGTTTTCTGTTCCAGCGACTCAGTGCGGCTTTGGAGGCTAAGCCGCTGTATTTTGGGTATGCACCCCATTCCAGGACTGGGTGAGAATTTCGCTTATAAACACTGACAAACCGCGCAAGTTACTAGACATGTGTTCCAACCTCACAAACGTATGTGCCGTCTTTGTATCAGCGGGGACGCTTAAAACTTCTGCATCATGTTGTGTAAAAAAAAATCCATTGGGAAAAAGGAATGAAAAGATGGGGTGTAGGGGGAAATGGAATATCAACGGCTTCGGAAGAATCCAAATATTCCTCTTTGACATTTTTATCCCTTATATAATTATAAAATAATATAATTATAAAAAAATATATAAATATATATATTAAAAATATAAAAATAATATTATGTATTAGTATTATATATATATTTATATAAAATATATAAATATATATATATATATAATAATATATATAATATATATATAATATTATTAATATCAAAATTTTAATATAATATATTAAAAAAAGTGTATTTTTATAATATTATATATATTATATATTATTTTAAAAATATTAAAAAAATATATACATTTTTTATAATAAAAAAATATAATATAATAAATATATATAAAAATATATATATGTCGGCCGAATAGGGGAACTTGCACTTGCTTTTAAAAAGCCGCTCATCTTTTCCCCTAAGGACAATGAAAAATTTATGATCAATATTTTAAAAATATTATAAATATAATAATATAAATTTATTATAAAATAATATATATATATATATATATATATATATATATATTTTTAACAATGGGCCCTCTCCCACCGAGGGGAGGGTGACCCAAACAGAAAGAAAATCCACAAAAAAAATACTTTCCCACATTTAACACTTTTACCTCACTCAAACACAATCACTTTTTGCAGAGGTGCCCAAATACAACATTTTTGAATATAACTATAAAAAAACACAAAATATCTCCCAAACTGCCCAAAATTTCCAAAAAACCCCCTTTAGAGTGCAGGGATTGTCTCACATTTCCCGGACCAAGTCGGTTATATAAAATAACCCGGTTTTCCCCGAACTCGTCACTAAATATCACCCTGCTCACACCCAACAGATCGTCAGGTTCCAAATACCTTTTTACCCCCATTCACTCCTAACACGCTCACGCACGCTTGCTGGAAGTCCAAACCCCTCGCCCACAACACCTCCTTTACCCCCTCCCTCCAACCTTTTTGAGGACGACCCCTACCCTGCCTTCCTTTCCCTACAGATTTATACGCTCTCCATGTCATTCTACTTTGATCCATTCTCTCTAAATGACCAAACCACCTCAACAAACCCTCTTCAACCCTCTGACTAATACTTTTATTAACTCCACACCTTCTCCTAATTTCCACACTCCGAATTTTCTGCATAATATTTGCATAACACATTGCTCTTAGACAGGACATCTCCACTGCCTCCAACCGCCTCTTCGCTGCAGCATTTACAACCCAAGCTTCACACCCAAATAAGAGCATTGGTACTACTATACTTTCATACAATCCCTTCTTTGCCTCCATAGATAACATTTTTTGCCTCCACATATACCTCAGTGCACCACTCACCTTTTTTCCTTCATCAATTTTATGATTAACCTCATCCTTCATAAATCCATCCACTGACACGTCAACTCCCAAATAATTGAAAACATTCACTTCATCCATACTCCTCCTCCCCAATTTGATATCCAATTTTTCTTTATCTAAATCATTTGGTACTCTCATCACCTTACTCTTTTCTATGTTCACTTTCAACTTTCTTCTTTCACATACATTCCCAAATTCGTCCACTAACCTTTGCAGTTTTTCTTTAGAATCTCCCATGAGGACGGTATCATCAGCAAAAAGCAACTGTGTCAATTCCCATTCTGTATTTGATTCCCAATAATTTAATCCCACCCCTCTCCCGAACACCCTAGCATTTACTTTTTTTACAACCCCATCTATAAATATGTTATACAACCATGGTGCCTTTACACATCCCTGTCTAAGACCTACTTTTACCGGGAAGTATTCTCCCTCTCTTCTACACACCCTAACCTGAGCCTCACTATCCTCATAAAAACTCTTTACAGCATTTAGTAACTTTCCACCTATTCCACATACTTGCAACATCTGCCACATTGCTGCCCTATCCACTCTATCATATGCCTTTTCTAAATCCATAAATGCAATAAAAACTTCCTTACCTTTATCTAAATACTGCTCACATATACGCTTCAATGTAAACACTTGATCTACACATCCCCTACTCACTCTAAAACCTCCTTGCTCATCCGCAATTCTACATTCTGTCTTACCTCTACTTCTTTCAATAATAACCCTACCGTACACTTTTCCTGGTATACTCAGTAAACTTATTCCTCAATAATTTTTACAATCTCTTTTGTCCCTCTTCCCTTTATATAAAGGGACTACACATGTTCTCTGCCAATCCCTAGATACCTTCCCCTCTTTCATACATTTATTAAACAAATATAACAACTACTCCAACACTGTATATCCCCCTGCTTTTATCATTTCTGTCATGATCCCATCAGTTTCAGCTGCTTTACCCACTTTCATTCTACGTAATGCCTCACACACCTCCCCCACACTCACATCCTGTTCTTCTTCACTCCTAAAGGATGATATACCTCCCAGGCCAGTGCATGAAATTACCGCCTCCCTTTCTTCGTCGAATTAAAAGTTCCTCAAAATATTCTCGCCATCTACCCAAAACCTCCATCTCCCCATCTACTAACTCCCCTTCTCTGTTTTCAACTGATAAATCCATTTGTTCCCTAGGCTTTCTTAACTTGTTTAACTCACTCCAAATTTTTTTCTTATTTTCATTAAAATTTCTTGGCAGTGCCTCTCCCATTCTATCATCTGCTCTCCTTTTGCACTCTCTCACCACTCTCTTTCACTTTTCTTTTACTCTTCATATACTCTGCTCTTCTTATAACACTTCTGCTTTGTAAATACCTCTCATAAGCTAACTTTTTCTCTTTTATCACACCCTTTACTTCATCATTCCACCAATCACTCCTCTTTCCTCCTGCACCCACCCTCCTATAACCACAAATTCTGCCCCACATTCTAATACTGCATTTTAAAAACTATTCCAACCCTCTTCAACCCCCCCACTACTCATACTTGCACCAGCCCACCTTTCTGCCAATAGTAGCTTATATCTCACCCAACTTCATCCTCCCTTAGTTATACACTTTCACCTCCCTCTTACTTGCTGTTGCCAATTTCCGATTATCCCATCTACCTCTTACTCTAACTGTAGCTTCAACTAAATAATGATCCGATATATCAGTTGCCCCTCTATAAACATGTACATCCTGGAGCCTACCCATCAACCTTTTATCCACCAATACATAATCTAACAAACTACTTTCATTACGTGCTATATCATACCTTGTATATTTATTTATCCTCTTCTTCATAAAATATTTATTACTTATTTCCAAACCTCTTACTACACATAGCTCAATTAAAAGCTTCCCATTTTCATTTACCCCTGGCACCCCAAATTTACCTACTACTCCCTCCACAATATTTTTGTCCCCTTTAGCATTGAAATCCCCAACCACCATTACTTTCACACTTGGTTCAAAACTCCCCACGCATTCACTCAACATTTCCCAAAATCTCTCTCTCTCCTCTACACTTCTCTCTTCTCCAGGTGCATATACACTTACTATAACCCACTTTTCACATCCAACCTTTATTTTACTCCACATAATCCTTAAATTAATACGTTTATAGTCCCTCTTTTCCTGCCATAACTTATCCTTCAACATTATTGCTACTCCTTCTTTAGCTCTAACTCTATTAGAAACCCCTGACCTAATCCCATTTATTCCTCTCCACTGAAACTCTCCCACCTCCTTCAGCTTTGTTTCACTTAAAGCTAGGACGTCAAGCTTCTTCTCATTCATAACATCCACAGTCATCTCTTTCTTATCATTCCCACAACATCCACGCACATTCAGACTTCCCACTTTGACAATTTTCCTCTTCTTATTCTTTTTTAGTAATTATTACAGGAAAAAGGGTTACTAGCCCATTGTTCCCGGCATTTTAGCTGACTTTTACAACACGCATGGCTTACAGAGGAAAGATTCTTATTCCACTTCCCCATGGATATAAAAGGAAAAGTAATAAGACCAAGAACTGTTAAGATAAAATCAAAGAAAACTCAGATGAGTGTGTATAAATAAACATGTACATGTAAGTGTAGTCTGACCTAAAATCGAAACCCAGGACACTTTGCCCATCTTCTGGGAGTCGAGATAACCTCGCGACGCCTTAAACCACATGTCGAATGTGCTTGGAGCTCCTGGTGCAAGCACATCCCTGGTCGTGCATACTACAGGACTAGTTTCATTCTTTTCCCGTCTGGGATACCAGTCTCACTAGCAGCTCACATAGTATGAAAACCACTTTGTTCTGTGGATTTTGGTCCAAAGTGTTGAAAAACTGTCTAATTTGATTAATTAGGTACATTGCAGTCAGACATTTTTCTTAATTCCTGTTCTTAGGAGCTACACTATAAGTCTTGTACACTATAAGTGTTGGATGTGTGATCCAAGGAAATAGAGATGCTCTTAATGAGCTTTTCTGGGATTATCTAATCTTTTAAAGTAACTTTTTGCTAGGGTCATAGCCTCCAGTTTTAACACTTTTGGGTTTTATATTATGTCGTTATGTCTATATTTGTGAAATAATTTAAAATTTGGGTCTTTGACTATATCAAAGTTCACTAAAACTTTAGACGTGTCGGCAGATAGCTAAGTTCCTGGGTGTAAAATATCATAGGAATTACATCGCCGAGACTGTTACAGCAATAATTAAGGATACATGATTCCCTGTTTATACAGAGCTTTTTGATTCCTAATTAATGACTCAGAGGAGAAAGCCAAAATATAAAGTACTGGATCATTATCACAGTGTAGCAGACAGTATGACCCAGCATCCTACTCATACAATTGATTCTACACCTGCATAAAGTAATTCCAGATCTGATCTAGAGGCTCAAGGAATGGCTAGACTAGGCGCCCATCCTATGGAGCGTCCTGACAGATTCATGATTTTCCCTACTCATCCAATGCTTTCTGGTCCTATCTCAAATGACCAGTGTGAGGGGGATGGAATGCCTAATACGGTTGCAAATTTCACAGATAGAGGCTAAGAGGAAATTGAACGAATAATAATTCGAATGAGAAACTGTTCGTTTTGAAAGACAATAGTATATATAATACTAGATTTGATTAGCCTTCTAGCACAATTCAGGACGCACTGAATGTGCAGAAAGTAGCCTTGTGCAAGAATGGTATATAATACCGACAAGATGAAATTAAGACACATGTGCAACATCTGGGTATCTTTATTGTAGACGTTTCGCCATCCAGTGGCTTTATCAATACAAATTCTAGGACATAACTTGAAGACAGTAAGACTATGTACAGAAGATGAGGTAATCAGTCCCTCAACCTTGAAGTAGGTGCGAAGAGAACCGTAGTCGTGGAGATTCTGAAGCAGAAGCAAGGAGCCTGGCGCTTATATAGTAACGTCAGGTGTAGCAGACGAGGGCATAGTCACTGGTAGGCGGGAGTCCCCAGTGGAAGTAGGTCCTTCCCAAAGAGATGGGTTAGTTGTAGTAGTAGTTGTCGTAGTCGTGAAGGTTATGATACCCAGATGTTGCACATGTGTCTTAAAGTAGCCTTCATGGTTCCTAAGTTCTTGGAAAATGGCTTAGACACTTTAATATCTTTGAGAATCAGACACTGCAGTGAATTGGACACGCAAACACTGGACAACATTACTGCACACAACTTTAACAGGAAGAGCTCAAACTTGTACAGTTGACTTTCCCTTTGACAAGTATATTAATTAATAATTATGATTCTGTTAAAGAGATTGTACGATAGAGTCGACACTTACAACTTGTTACCTGTGAGTTATCAACGTGTATTTCGTACGTTGTAGCGAAGATAAGGTCAAACCTGTATCGAATTCCCACATGAGCAAAAGGTTGCTTTTGAAAGGTGGTGCAGAGTCTCGAATTGCAACTCTTGAAAAACTCTTTCAACTAATACTGTACGAAGATTTCTGTAATTGTATATCTGCCTGTATTTAGGAATATCTGATGAATCATGCTATGTCAGATGTTCTGAAAACTGCAACTTTAGCTGGCAGTTATAAGACAGTTCACAAAGTAGTGTGTGCTACAGCGTAAAAGGAAATATTGCTGTACTTTGGAAAGAGACATGAGAAATGTTAGTGTGACTGGAGCCCCCACACAAGCTAGATGCTAGAATTGCATCAAGGACTTCGCAACTAGCCAGATTCTTCTATTGTTTAAGATCATACAGCTCAATTTAGACGACTAGGATCAGAAAATAAATCTAACGACAAAATTCATTCTGCTACGAATCCTTACCTAGCTAAAGAGAAGATGGTACTGAACGAATTTCAGAATATCAAGTAACTTATGTAATTACCTTCTGAAACACCAGTAGTTATCTCACCTTGTTGCAAGATGGTGTACTTCCCATGACTGAACATTAAAATGGTATAAAATACCGACAGGTTGTTAGGTAAGACACATATGCAACAGTTAGGTATCTTCATTTCGAAACGTTTCGCCTACACAGTAGGCTTCTTCAGTCGAGTACAGAAAAGTTGATAGAAGCAGAAGAGACTTGAAGAAACGTTTCGAAATAAAGATACCTAACTGTTGCATATATGTCTTACCTAACAACCTGTCGGTATTTTAATGTTCAATCTGTCAGACACTGCAACACAAAGGTATCTTGGTACAGACCTGAAATCAACTTCGACAACCTCTACTAGTGAGAACGGCTGGATTTGAAGGGACCTGACCTCCCAACATCTGCTTCTACTAGTGAAACCCACGTCCACCTCCTGACGCTATATAAAGGCTCCCATCCTGTCACTTTAACTCCATAATTTTTTCCCGACTATGGAACAATGCTCTTCTCC
>NW_026467251.1:0-13816 GCF_026875155.1 Cherax quadricarinatus
TTTCCGGGGAGTGACGTCAACTAAAGAGGAACTGTTAATGACTTATGGAGAGGGCAAAAAAAATAACAAATGCAAATATGCCTCTGGGGGAATGAATAGTAATCGTTAAAATTTAAAAAATAACAAAATAATAAAGTTTACCCTGGAATGAAGTGCAAAATGTAGTAATGTATTGGGGTACGAAAGACTGATAGCACAGTGAAGATGTGTCTCCGTAAAGTGCTACACCGAAGAGATAAATTTGGAAGAATTCCGTGCAGTGTTAGTGGAGGCAGAGAATCGGAAAAATAATAGGCCTCTCTCATACATGAGTGATACACCTTCTCACCTAATAGTGGAAGAAATTGGAAGCTGCCCCTGTCCTATAGAAATAATCCTAAAGAAACTGATGAAGATTACAATGGTGCAGCAGTGTTGTGTGATAAATTTAAATGTTAAATAAAGTAATTGATCATTGGTCTAATGTGTGGCGTAAGGAATATCTTCCTAACTAACGTGAACACTTTTAGGGCGACCGAGGCAGTAAATCGACAGAACATTCAACCAGGTGACATTGAGTTAATTGATACTGAACAACATCGAACTTTGTGGCCTCTGGGCAAAGTATTGACTTTGGGAAACCCAGATGCACAAGGTGTTGTACGGAATGTGAAAGTGTTGGGTCATGGCCAGAAAGTTTATGCACAATTAATAAATTGATTCCCTTGGAATTAAAATGGTATTCAATCAAACGTAAATGAAAATCTAAGGGAAAGTGACACGAGTGATACTGAAGGTAACGCTGACCAAGTGTTGCGGGAAGATGAAATCCTAGTAAGAACCTTCTAGGAGAGCAGCCACTCAAGCCAGAACCACTGGAATTGTCCCTAAAGGAAGGAGTAATTTGAGTCGTTTAGCAACGAACCCGCCCGGGTTGCCTCCAATGTGGAAATTGTTTTTTTTAAATATTATTGTTTAAAATTTTAAAAATAAACTTAATAAAAAGACACCGCCATGAAATGGCCCCCGTGTAATACCGTTTTACTCACAGAGGTTAAAATTTCCCCGGGGGTTTAAACACGGAAGTTTCCTTAAAAGTTCCTTAAAGAGGAATAGGTACCTTAGGGTTGTAATGGGGGTCAAACTGGGGCCCAAAATTGGGGACCCCTTTAATAAAAAGCCCAATGAATGGCTTCTTCGGTTACTGGGGCAACCTCCGGGGTTTAAAAAAAAGCAAACCTCTTTTTTAAAAAATTACAATGGAGAGGGGGAAATTTGTGTTTTAAATACCAAAAAAACGGTTTAAAAAAACCGGAAGAATTTTTCATTGAGGTTAATTTTCCGGGGGGGCCTTTTAAAGAAACAAGGGAATGTCTGTCGGTTAAAAAGTTCTTAAGGAAGGATGGTAGATTGCCTCGGAGGCCTAAGGAGTGGGATTGGCCAAAATATTATACGTCCAAGTTTTTCCCATATGCCTTCTCAGGTCAAAAAATATGGCAACAACTGAATGGCTATTCGCAAAGGCATTACGAACATACGCATCCAAGTTTAGTAAGGGGTCTGTGGCAGAACGGCCCTTATGAAAGCCATGTTGACAAGTGGAGAGACTGTTGTGTGTCTCTAAATAACCACACTAAATGTATTTTTTACCAGGCGTTCCATCACTTTGCAAACTGCACTGGTAAGAGCAATGGACGATAGTCGAGGCTTCATGTCCTGTAGTCCCCGGGTTTCCCGGAAAGGGAGAACAATGGCAGATTTCGACGGCTGTGGAAGAACTCCTTGTGACCCAAATAAGAAGACAAGGCGTAATAAACTGCATGGGCTGACTGATGTAAATGTTGTACCATAGAATATGAATGTCGTAGGGACCAGCTGCCCATGACGGGAAGCTGAGAGTGTTGCCTCCAGTTTTTGAAGTGAAAAAGGCACTTTATAACGTTCTTCTTTGGAGAAGAAAAGTCCAAGGGTGCTAAAATCTCTGGCAGACTTTGAGGAAAGAAACGAGGGCATAGATAGAGCCCCCGAGAAATACGGACCAGATGATTGCCAATTTCATTGGCAACACTAGTGGGGGTTTTCTATATCAACAACGGCAAACCTGCAGAACAGTAGCCGGTCAGAGAATATTTACCACTCAGTTTTCGTACTTTTTTTCCAGACTGCACTCATAGAGGAAGCAGAGGTGATGGTGGAGGGCATAATCTCGCCAGCAAGTGCATTTAGCATCACGGATGACAGAGCGAATGATCGCACGCTTCTGCTTAAAATCAAGAAGTTCTCCATGTTTCTATTGTACCGGTACCTGCCCCAGGCAGCGTGTTTTAAACATACTGCACGAGCGAAGCAGGAGAACACCAAGGCAAAGCATTTCTGAGAAAAGCCTGCCCGAAGTTTGGGGTAAAAAGAGAAGCTGAAGTTAAAACAGAGGACGAGAAGAGGTGTAAAAGCTCATCAATGGAGTGCGAAGAAGGAACCTCACTAAAAACAGTTGGTTGTGAGGAAACGTTCCAATTAGCCTGATCAAATTGGCAGGGTGGGATACGAAGAGGTGGTGAATATGAAGGGGAAGTAAGAATGATTGGGAAATGATCACTCTCATGTAAATCCAGGAGAACAGACCAGGTGAAGTCTAATGCAGCGGAGGAAGAGCAACTGAGAGAATGCCTAAAGCAAGAGGAGAGTGTGTAGTCCGAGGATCAAAATATGGGTAGTGAGTATCTGTTATTAAAAACATGGAGGGGTTGGGAAGCAAAGAAAAGCCTCTAAATTGAATGCCACATGAATTCACAGTTTGCAGGACCCTCCAGATGAAATGATGGCCATTAGAAATCGAGCCAGAAACAAAGTGGTGGCGTAAAGACGAAACAAGAAGGCATATCTGGAATAGAATAAAGCCCAGAGGAGAGGAGAGAGTATATAAGAACAGGCATATACCACCTATTCAAGATGAAACAGATTGCAGTGTAATGCAGTGAAGTACGAAACAGAATAGCTGATTGGTACGGAAACTCAGTAGCAAAGAAGAAGGGCACTAAATTCATTAAAGGTCCCCATTCAGAAAAGGATCTGAAGAATACAGAATAAATTATAGCCCTGAGATGAATAGATAAACGCAGAGTGTAATATTGGTTCTTGTAAGCAAAACACCAACAGAGAAAAACTGGGAGAGTAACATCTGAATCTCACCCTGATTACCCCTGATTGCCGCGGTGATATACCACGTGCTAAAATAGGCCATGATTGGCAATCGAAAAAGATACCTGAAATCTGTCAAGTGTAAGTGTTTCCAATGGACACAATGAGGGGTTAGAAAAGTCCATATGTAGTAGCAGCGAAACTTTCAGCAGCGAAGGAATGATTCGCTGTGAAGGAAAGGATTTTTGTGCACACGATGGAAGAGAGGGAGAATGGAACAATGTGGATCAGTGTCCTTGTGATGATTGGTCTCTGCATATATTCAGAGAATTGCTTCAACTGTTTCGGAAATCAGAGACTTCGAATGTGAGACAAGTATTGGATATGGTAGGTGGGAGGATAGTAAAGACTGAGAACTATAATGGACTGTACCGAAGAAAGGTAGGCGAAAGGGTGGAGGGAAACTGAGAAGAAGCGTGGAAGGGACAGAAGAGCAGAAACCTGGGATGCGTATGCAGGAAGTCGGAATAAATCTTGGGAGGGAGCAGGGATGGAAGTTATAGTATGAGGTGGAGGTGAACCTCTACACCTTGTATCAGAGCCAGTGATGAAGGAAAACCAGAGTACCGAGACAGGAAGGTAAAATGAGAGGTGAAAGAAGGGAAGGAGAGGGTTAAAGAATCATTTTTGACGATCTGAGAAGTAGAGGGACGATTTGGTAGGAGGTGTCGACGTTAATCTCGTAATACACGGAGGCTTGTGAGGAGAACACAAAGAAGCGAGAACAACTGAGGCATTGAATTATGGGACGTTCAGACCAGACAGTAAAAAGAATTAGATAACAGCGGAGTGACTATGGGGGAGGGGTGTAACCACAGAGAAGGCTGCGGAAGATGGGCTTACAGAAGTGGGTGGACGTTCTTGGAAACACAGGACAGAAGAAACACGGTGTACTCTCCCTTTTGAAGATGGAGATGAGAAACCGCCATAGCAGAAGGTAAGACCTTACTGCCTCTTTGAGGTAATGATTTCCCGCTCATTTAAGTAGCTTAGGCAACGGCGGGAGTACGAATAGTTAGTGCTTGAATGGACAATATAAGACAAGAGTGGAGGTGCGATTCCCATACATTTTATGAAGTGTTCATCACTCCACAGACTGGGGTATTCCGGCCCATTTAAGGAGTCTGCAATCTTTTTGCAGATGGCCAAATTCGTCAGGCAATCTCTACACTGTTGTGGTTAGGAATCACCTTTATTTCGAACTTTGTAACCGATGGTCCGGCCCCCCCCCCTACAATAAACAGAGATGGGAAGTTATGGTTTAAGACTTCCCATCAAAAGTTAAACAACCACAGTTCTAGGTATCATCTATGCTGGCAGGCAGGAATAGACAAAAGTGTCCTACCTTGAGGAATGGTAGATCTTTGGAGTACCAAACCAAGTACCAAAACAGAAGCATATTATGAAGGCCCCAACCTAGAAATTTTCCATTACCACAATCCACATACCACTGTTCAAGAATGTCATTGCCAACAATGTCTGGAAATATTGTGACAAACTAAGGAATGGGCAGAAATGACAGTACCTACTACAAGAATTGTGAGGGAAGGATATTTTTTTCCATAGCGAGACAGGAATCTTTTATTGCGATCTGGGGAAATAAGAGCAAGAGTCATGAGCTTTGTGTAGGCATTCTGGACATTAGATTATTGTGCATACCGCTATCTTAACAGAGCATGAAACGACAATAACTTTCTCCCAACATTGCCATAGGAGTGCCTTGCCAATACTATGGTCCTGAAAGATAGCAATGTAGAGGAAGTCGATCGTAAAGTGAAGATTTTAGTCCATTTGAAATTCTGAAACTGATCATAGAGAACAGATTGCAGGATGTGTCAATCTTTTTTGAGAAGAACGTAGAAGGTGGATAAGTACATCGAGCCCTGTTAATTGTCGTTTGGCGTTTAGGATACGAACGAGTTGGTCCGATGTGGAACGCCCTGGAGTGGCGATTCGAAAATTGCCGCACCGTAGAAGGAGAGGGGCACAGGAAGCATATCAAATGAGAGCGGAGTTCAGATAAAATCGAAGGAGTCAGTCGAGACCCTCTGAACCTGAAGCGAGGTTAGGAAACACACCATCAAGAGTACATATGGCATAAGGAGTGTCCTAAGAGTGGTCAAAGATGAGGCGGGGGTCAGAACTGGTGCAGTTATTAAGAAGGGCCTCCAGGTGTAGCAGGTTCAATGGACTAGGGCTTCCATGGTTAGTATAATTCTTTCTATTTGTTTTTTAGAAAAAAAAAAAGAAAGAAAATAAAAATAAAAAAAGAATAAAAAAAGAGTGGTACCGGGGAGGGAAATTCCTGGGGGGAATTAAAGGGCCAAAATCTCCCTCCACGCCCAAATGACCTCAGCAACCGCAAGTAAGTGCAGATCAAGCATGGAACCCTTGCCATACCCTACGCCATCATGCCAGTAAACCAGAAAACCGGGATAGCAACCTTCACATCTGCCTCAGCTACCTCAGTGGAGCAATAAGAGAGGCGGGCCGGATATCCACCACAAAGCATACCCTTTGGCCACCACCCCCCGAATGCTAAAGCAGGCCTCCAGAGAGACACCTGTCACCCGAAATACACCCAAAGGCCTCTCCCCGGGAGACCGTAGAGGAATTGTGACATCCCCACGGCGATCCAGGATTCCACGGCAAAACTACACTCACTGCCAAAACCTCAATGAATGGGATACCCGCAGACCCCCATTCCCTTACCCAGGAACAGCGCGCCTGTGTGATAAAAAAAACAACAAAAAGAAAAGATGAAGGGTGAAAGTGAGGGGTGGGGAGGAGGAAGAGGATGAAAAGGAAAAATGGAGGATGTGGAGGATGGTATAAGGGAGGGGTGGATTGGGGCAATTAGGTCGGTCTGAGGAAGGAGACCAACATTCTAATTCCTCCAGACCCATTATAGAGCCCCTTCACTATGCCAATAAGTCCCCCTTGAAGAGGAAAAGTGGTATAAATAAGGTGACACAATGTGAAAGCATATAGACCCGACCGTTTTGATGTGTATTGTATGCATGATGGTAATTGTTTTACTCTGAAACATTAGTCAAAAATTAAACATTTCCTCAGCTTTTACTCAATTTATAAAGCACTTTTATTCCATAAACCTTCAAAGTCACCCTCTCTATTTATAGTATAATCTGTCCATACTATTAAATGAGACAAAGAAAACGACCATAAGGAACAAACGACAGCAAACTCAGTGAATTTTTAAATACAAAACCTGGTCGTATTTTTTTTATTATGCACTGTGTGCTGCAGGATTTTTTTTTTATTCTGACATACTGACCACGTTAGACCCCATTCTTTCATATAAGGCTCTACCACTTTCTCACACAAGATTTGTGAAGCCGCTAGAATTTTGGAGTAATATTTATGGTGACTCGACACTTGCAAGCAAGCCAAAATATTATGCGACTGACAATGAAAGGGTTTAAGAAGGAAGGTGGCTGGACAAACAACCATATGACCCGTTCCTGATCAGCTGGACCTGTGTTTTGTAACAACATTTAGTTGGCCAACAGTAACAGCTTGGTTGATCAGGACCCTGACCCACAGGATGTTCTTCGTCTCAGACCGACAAAGATCGCCTGAAAACCCTCTCCAGGTAAACTCCCGAAGTACATGCTATATAATTTGTAACTCATTCTGTAATCTTTTTATTCCATATTTACTACAATAGTTTAAGAATGTAATGATCATATAGTCCAGCCAACTCTCTGACCATATTAAAACCCTGTTCAGGCTCCACACTGATCTATATAGTCAGCCTACTCCTGACTATTTTACCCTTTGAGGCTCCACAACCCCATAAATGTCCGCCTACTTCTCTGACCCCATTTAACACAAGCCTATCCATTTTATCCTGACGCCAAATGACTTCGAACCAGCAGGCGATAAATTGACATGCCCTATCACTCTGCCCATGGCCATACTCATGAACTCTGTGTTACACAAGAACTGCAAGAAGCCCTTATCATGAAGCCTTTCCATCCTATGGAGAGGTAGCATGGACAGCTGGGGTCGTCCCACAGTTACTAACAAATGAAAAGACAAAGCCCCACTCCACTAAGGGAGGGCAGTAAAGCCACAGAAGAACTTACAGACCAATAGCATCTAACATCCCATATCATAAAAATCTTTGAAAGGGTACCTAAGAAGCAATAATCACCACCCATCAAGAAACCCATCAGTACACAACCCAGGGCACATGGGTTTAGAAGCAGTTCGCTCCTGTCTGTCCTCAACTAATTGGATCACTACTACAAGGTCCTAAATTGCACAAAGGACAAAAAGAATGCGATGTAATATATACAGACTATTCAAAAGCCTTCGATCAAGTGTGACCAGTGGCGTCATAGTGGCAGGAAAATGCGTGCTAAAGGAATAACAGGAAAAGTCGGTCGATGGATCTATAATTTCCTCAATAACAAACAGCAAGAGTAACTCATTCAACAGAGTAAATTCCGAGGCAGGTCTACGGTGGAAAAGCTCTGGTTCCACGAGGCACAAGTACTTACTCGCTCCCATCTTGTTCTCTCAACCTCATAAACCGACATAGTGACAAAGGATGTCGCAGCCACACACCGTGTCTTCCTTTGCAGTATGACACCTTCCGAATCGCATAGACAGTTGTCTTCCAATGCAGACACTGCAAGTGCTCCAGGCAGACATCAACCAAATCTTTCAGTGGGCTGACATAAAACAAGTATGAAGTTCAAACGAGAGAAATTTCAATTACTCAGATATGGGTAAAACATGGAATTATATCTTCATCAGAGTACGAAAGCAAATTCAGGCCACAAAATAGAGCGAAACACTAACGTCAAAGACCTGGAGTGATTCATGTTCGGAGTATCTCCACCTTCAAGGACCAAAACATTGTATCAATCGCATCTGCCCTAGAAAAATGACGAGGATGGATAAATGAGAACCTGTCAAAACTAGGGAGGGGCCAAGCCCATGATGAGCACTCTTCAGGTCACTTGTTCAATCTAGGCTGGAATATTGCCTGGCAAGCAACCCTA
The DNA here is from genome assembly GCF_026875155.1 of Cherax quadricarinatus. NCBI lineage: Eukaryota > Metazoa > Arthropoda > Malacostraca > Decapoda > Parastacidae > Cherax > Cherax quadricarinatus. Next base: position 8,211 of record NW_026467251.1, read on the forward strand.
ACAGCACCTTTCAAGGCAAAGGTGAAATTGCCGACCCTAGAAAATGAAACAGATAACTTTCACGGTGCGCCTCACCGGAGATAAATCACCTCAATTACTGGACGCTTGAGGTTCCTAAACCTGTATTCCCCTGGACGCAGGAGGGAGAGATGACATGGAGTATATACAGCCTGAAAATCCTAGAGGGACTAGTACTCGAATCTGCACACAGAAATCACTTCACTAACGAAAGCAAAGACTTGGCAGATTGTTTTAGACGAAGCACGCATCCCCCCAATGAAAAGCAGGGGTGTCAGCTAGCACGTTAAGAGACCATACAATAGTGTCAGGGGCCCGAACTGTTCTACTGCCTCCACAGCACACATAAGGGGGAATTACCACAGAACCCCTGGCAGTCTTCAAGCTTGTCACAGGACAAGCAACCTAAAGTCGTTCTTGATCAGTCTGTCTGTGCGACGTACGTTGGTTTTGTTCGTGCCAGCCATGCAGTAAACCGCCTGGTTTGATCAGGGCTTGATCCGATTACATACAGGAGGCCTTGGTCAACATGCCTGCCGCGGGGCGTTTACCCCCCGACCTCTCATCCAGATAAACTCCAGGAGGCTTCCCTAGAAAGCTTGCTGAAAGCAGTACAAAGGGCGCACACCTTCCCAAAGCTGTCAGGTTAGATTTCCCTAGACAACACAGATCAATAGACCAAAAGAAACTAGTTTTTTACGAAGCTAGTGTAGACAAACATTAGAAAACGATCAAGTTTGTCACATGAAGAGGATAACTAAACTACGTCTTTGTTGCCTAAGATTCAGCATTTAATGACAACTTCTCTCTCACGAATATGCCAACGTTCAAACGCCTAGCTGCCCCACCAAGGGCACCTAAAGTGCTTAACGTCATCTACAACAATCAACAAGCACTTGAATCCTCATATCTGGGCGTCAGAGCAAGTTGCAAAGCCCCAGTCGACTTTCCAACAGTCTGATATTACTGAGTATGGGACTTGGCCAGGGAGCTCGCCACGCTATATCTCTCCCGTGCCGCCCCTCAACATGACCTATCACATTGTCATTGTACAGACCCGTTCCTCGAACGTCGATGTTATAAGTGTCAACGCTGGGCCACATTGCCAGGGAAATGCCCCGGTGACCCAGTGTGCTGGTGGGCTAAAGCCCCGATTCACACACGGAAGCCCGGGTTCGATTCCCGTACGGGTGGAAAACATTTTCAACACGTTTCGCTTACAACCTGTTTCCTGTTCACCTAGCAGCAAAATAGGCACCTGGAGTTAGTCGACTGGTGTGGGTCGCATCCTGGGGGGACAAGATTAAGGACCCCAATTAAATAAGTTAGACAGTCCCTCGATGACGCACTGACTTTCTTGGGTTATCCTGGGTGGCTAACCCTCCGGGCTTAAAAATCCGAACGAAATCTTATCTAATTCACACTGGTGTGCAGTGTGTGCCAATGCACATTCTTCTGAACGGTGTTATGATATTGAACAAACAGCAAACAGACTGTTTGCTAAACAATGATCATTGTAATAACTCAGGAGTCCAGCATGCTCCATGCTACTGCAGTGTGAAGGGCTGCCCACATTGGCAGCCAACCGCACCATATAACGCCTGTACCCTCCATCATGACCCCCCAGGCTACCAGTGTACCTTCGGGTCTGAATACGGGCTCATGCCTGCCCTCAGACAATCGGGGTTGAGCACCTCACCTGGAGCACGTCAGCAGACCTCCATCACGTCGCCTGTCATACCAGCCTAGCTGAGTCAGCTGACAGTCAGCCTACGAGCCTCAGCTTACCGGGACTGTTTCACTCTCCAGATGTTCCAAGTCTGCCTCCCTGTGGTATACAACGACTGATGTCGTGCATAAGGGTACTGGAAACACAACAATTTCCTGCTGAAACAACAACTTTGAGCTACACAAGGAAAGAAGTGTAGAGTGTACCAAAAAGAAGATGTCACAATTATGTGAAAGGCAAGTGTAATGCTGCTGAACAAGGTGGTGGTGTGTCTTAATTACAGTAATGACATTGACCTCATCGTTCTAGGGCCGTGAGTTTGTGCCTGCTCCTTGCTCGCTGCATTCATCACTCAGCCATGGTGAGGACGACATTGCGGTTGAGCTAGCACCTGTTTGGTACACTGAGTGATTTTTCACAAATGGCACGGCTAGTCAGGCAGATAATCAACTCTGAGTGTATTGAGGTGTTGAAAGGAACGTTTTTATCAAACCATTGCTTCTGTTATGCTTGCCTGCCATACTACGGGATACCTACTGCATCAACAAAGACGATCCTGTATGGTATAGCCTTAAATGGAGCAACAAGGATCTTTGTGAAATTTGTGATGGCTTGCGACCATTCTGACAAAATGGTGAAAAATACAAGACGTGTGTATGAAGGTTAATCCCCTGGTTTGGAAGTACGAATGATGACGTACTCCAAGTTTATACTTGGTGTAAAGTTACGGAATGTTCCCATTTTGAAGCGATGAAGAAGATATAAAAGCAACATTCAATGAGTATGGTGTTATACATCAGGCATCATTGGAAGGTGGCTGATGATATGTATGCGGACTGCGTGAGGGTGCTCCTTTACGCACCCTCAAAATGTCTTGCGCAAATCTTATCCCATCATATGTGACTCTGAGTGACTTATAGAATACAGGTATACGAACATATGCCGAGGCAAAGACGCACAACCTGTAGACTGTGTGGAGCCTTTGATCATATGGCAGCAATGTGTCCTCGTCGATCGACACCTGAGAAATATGGAGAGGGGAAAGAAGTGGGGAAGGAGAGAGAGGTGACGACCCAGTCTACAGGGGAGCATCTTCAAGATCATAGAACATGGAGTAAAATCGTGGAGGACAATCCTGAAGAATGTGTAACATTACCGGAGATCTCTCAGGTTATAGAGAATATGTGTATGGAGGATGAGGTGAGACGAGTGGAATTGGGTAGTCAGGTTAAGGCTACAATAGAATTCTTGGGTAATCAGAATGAGGACGGGACACTAAGCATGGTGTCAGATGGGAAACTTATAGGTGAGGAAGGAATTCAAGACGTGAGTAATGTGGGTGATGGGGATATGCAATCAAAGAGGATTAGTGAGGTTGTGGTTGAAGTACACAACGTAGAATGTGAAGATGAGGGAATGCACATAGTAGAGGCATCACGTAAGAGAGAGGCAGGGGCTTCTGATAGTGATGATGTCCTCACACCAGCGCAACGAACTGGTAAGAAACTATCAGTGGATGTGCAAAAAAAAGTAACAGGGGGGGGGAAAGGGGCAGAGGAAAGGTGAGGCAAAGAAAGGACAATGTGAAAAGAATGTTCAGACTGGTGGACGCAACAGCGGCAGCGGCAACAGGAACCTTGTCCTCTATTTTTACTTCTACCTGAGGTTCCCAGCAGCCCAGTGATGACCTAATCAAGACCCGAATGATATAAAGCAACTGCAGAAATCACCCAAAAGTTCACAAATTACCAACTAATAGGACTCGTTCTAGCAACTCCTACCCCGCTGCCACTGAAGTGATACTCCACAACATTCACCCAACACCCATCGCCTACTATTCACCCGAAGCCACAGCCAATGGACAAGGGTCAGAACAATAAAAGAAGATCCAGTAACCAGCTAAGGACTCCTAACATCAAAGGTGAGAGCAGTAATAACACGAGGAAAACTTGTGGTACTGCCAGCCAGGACACAACCCTCATCACCCACCGACATCACCACAACACACGACAGACAACAACAAACATGGCCGCCGCTACATTCCAAGATAACTCCTTCCCAGTATTTGATGTCAAGAAGATCACCGACCCAGAAATAGCTAAACTCCTTATGATTCAGAACCAAACGATCACCAAACTAACTCAAGAAATGCAGGAACTAAAGGCTAGCAATGCAAATTACCTCAACAAGATCACTGCTCTAGAACATAAACTAGACACTCTAGAACAACAAAGCAACACCCACACCCGGTCCCTAGACACCATCAACACTTTAAAAGACCAAGTCACCCTACTTACTACCAACATTACAGAGGAAAGATCAAGAGTGGACCAACAACTTGCCAATGTCATAACCAACTTCCAAGACCATAATGACCAAACAGCATCTATTTGACGCTGTTGTAGTTAACAGCAAACATCTCCCACCCACAGTCACCCAAGAGACCAGCATGGAGACCACCCTGCAGCTTATCAAGGACCACCTTCGCCTTAACATACGTAGTGATGACTTAAAGGATTGCAAACTGATGGGCTATCATGCAGGTAAAAAAACAGTGCTGTTAAAATTCCAAACTAGCTTACAAAGAAACAACCTACTAAAAACATCTATTTCTATGAAAACTGATGTTTACGTCAATGAGTGCCTTACCAAAACGAGACAAAACCTTCTTTATCGGCTAAGAAAACTGCGCTATGCCCAAAAAATCCACCAGTGCTTTGTGAGGGATGGAAAAATAGCAGTTAGGAAACAGCCCACTGGAAAGAGATACTTCATCTCCACAGAACATGACCTTGAAACATTCTAATTCTTGTAAACAACTTATATAAGACCTTAGTGCAATTACAGTTGAGAGTCTTGTTCCTATATTATATTATTAGATTAATCACAGTTTTACTCTAGCTCATTCTAGCTCAATACATAGTCAATACCAAATTCACTATACTAGACCATAGTGCAATTACTAGTGAGAGACTGGTGCTATTTGTAATTTGTATTTTTATATTATTAGACTAAAGTTGTTGTACTATAGCTCTTTCTGGCTCAATACATAGTCAATACCAAATTCACTATATTAGACCATAGTGCAATTACTAGTGAGAGACTAGTGCTATTTTTAATTTGTACTTTTATATTATTAGATTAAGCCTATTGTACTTTAGCTCACTCTAGCTCAAAACATAGACTCCACAAAAGTCATTATTAGACCTTAGTGCAATTACAAGTGAGAGTCTTGTTCTATTTTTAATTTGTATTTTTATATTACTAGTTTATACCTAGTTGTACTTTAGTTCATTCCAGCACAACACACAGACAACATCAACTTCATTATGTGTAGTAGTGACTATACCCTACATGACCAAAATACTCTAGCTATATACTTGTCCAAACTTCCTACCACTACAGATATCAGCACTAGAACTCAACACACAACTCAGGATATAAATAACCATAATTTAAAACCTAGAAGATGATTGATCACGTTGACCCTGATCTCAGCCTCCATAATCTGACACCCAATCAAAACCTATTGGAAAGTAACTGCCTTTATTACACAGCATCACAAGCCACCACTATCCTAAACAATGCTAAAAGTCTATCAGTACTTAACTACAACATCAGGTCCTTAAGCAAACACTATGATGACCTCCTAGCACTCCTTGAATCACTAAAGACACCCTTCTCCTGCATTATCTTACTGAGACCTGGCTTAAGGAGGACACAATAGATTTATCTCTTAAGGAAACAGAATTCACAACTGAAGAAAAACCAAATGGGGGTGGGATTGCAATCTATTATCTAACCCCTTTCTTGCTTAGCACCCTTTCTTAGTGATGAATATGGGGGGAAAACATTTTTT
>NW_026467252.1:2500-13478 GCF_026875155.1 Cherax quadricarinatus
ATACCCTGCAGATCTTCAACATGTAAACGGAGTGTGTCATCACCAGCAGACAAGCAACAACCTGATGTATCAGAGACAAACAAGTTTATTATTAAGATAAGATTTGTTAAGGTTTTTAACCTGGAGAGCTAGCTACCCAGATTGACCCAAAAAAGGTAAGTAACTTTATTTAGGTACAGGTACACATAGGGAGGTCCGGAGCTAATGTGGAAGAATCATGATCATAGAAAAAAGGTACACATAAATACAGTTAAATAAATTATTATACATAGCATATGTATAGATTACCTAATATAACCCAAAAAAGTCAAAGTGACTTATTTACATTGGGGTCCTCATGATAAATTAATACTTAAAACTTAAAAGTTAAAACAGGTAAGTAATTTAACTATGTGAAAAGTAGTTACAATAAAAGGAGATATACTAGGGGTAAGGCACATTCAGCTATTTACATTAAAATTAGAGGATCAGATCACTACAAAGGTCACTGTGTCATCGGAGATATACCCAACATTTCCACCCGGCCGGGGACTGAACCATGGACACTCAGAGTGTGAGGTGAGTGCGTTGCTTACCAAGCCACAAATAATGGTATCATCACTAGAAAAAAAAAGTTGAGATGCATGTGTAAATATTAGAAGCAAAACCAGATATAGCAGCAGTAGAAAAAATGAAGCTCGCAGGAATGATAACCAATAAAGTCCCTGAGGAATATCACAAAGTAAGGAGAGAAAATTGTGGCACTACTGACCAAAAATATGTTGAGTTTCAAAGAGGTGGAGATTTTAAAGATTAACTGATGGAAGCAGCAACGGGAAAATTCATAAGCAAACATATTAACTCTGTTGATGACTTCGCTATTGCCTGTGCAGGCGCTGACTGTCACCTCATTACAGTTTCTCTCCAGCATGCGGTCACCGTGTTTCCAATTGGGCCACCACACATGGGTTTAAATTTTCCAGTACCAAAACTCACCAAATTACTTTCACTAGACGCTCTGTCATCTCTGATCATCCTTTGTACCTCTATGGCTCCCGTATCCCTGAACGTGATACAGTCAGGTTTCTAGGCCTCCTCTTTGACCATAGGTTATCCTGGAAACCTCACATTACCTCTCTGAAGACTTGTCACAGCCGGCTGAACCTTCTTAAAACCCTTGCTCATCTTTCATGGGGAGCTGATCGTCGAACTCTCCTTCGCCTACATTCCACCCTCGTTTTATTGAAACTTGATTATGGTGACCAGATCTATTCAGCTGCCTCTCCTGCTACTCTATCTAGCCTCAACCCTATTCATCACCAAGGATTACATTTATGCCTTGGTGCTTTTCGCTCTTCCCCTGTTGAGAGCCTCTATGCAGAAGTGAACGTTCCATCCTTATCCAATCGCCGTGATGCCCATTGCCTTCGCTACTATGTACGCTCTCATGATCTCCGCAATCCTTCCATTTATAGAATGGTCACCGATATTAGTAGACATTCTTTATTTGTTTGCCGCCTCTGTTTGCTCCGTCCCTTCTCTCTTCGCCTACATTCGTTCTTGTCTTCTCTTCAATTTCCACCTTTTTATGTTCATGTAGCATCTCACTTTTCCCTACCCCCCTGGGAAGTTCCAGCTGTTCAGGTCTGTTCTTTCTCCCTTGCTCGAAAGCCCAACTGTCTACGGTAGCTTCCCGCTCTCTTTTTCTTGACCACTTCCACTCTCATCCTCATGCCATTGCAGTGTACACAGATGGCTCTAAGTCTTCTGACGGCGTAGGATTCGCAGCACTGTTTCTGGACAGCGTCGTACGAGGGCATTTACTATCTTCGGCTAGTATCTTTACTGCAGAATTGTATGCCATTCTTGCAGCACTTATCCGTATTGCATCTATGTCTGTGTCATCATTTGTGGTTGTCTCAGACTCCCTTAGTGCTTTACAGGCTATACAGAAATTTGATACACCTCACCCCTTAGTCCTCCGTATCCAACTTTGGCTACGCCGCATCTCTACCAAGCATAAAGATATTGTTTTTTGTTGGGTCCCTGGTCATGTTGACGTACAGGGCAATGAACAGGCAGACACTGCTGCGCGGTCAGCAGTACATGACCTACCAGTTTCATATAGAGGTGTTCCATTTCTGGACTATTTTGCTGCAATAGCTACCCACCTTCACATCCGTTGGCAACAACGTTGGTCTACTCGGTAACAAACTTCAATCTATCAAACCGAGTATAGGTTACTGGCCGTCTTCTTGTCACCAGTGCCGAGGTTGGGAGACTACTCTCTCCCGTCTCTGCATTGGCCATACTCGTCTTACTCATGGATATCTCATGGAGAGGCACCCTGCTCCTCTCTGTGAGAATTGTCAGGTTCCATTATCGGTCAGCCACATTTTGTTAGACTGCCCACTTTATCAACTAGCACGCAGAATTTACCTCCAACGTCGTCTTCGCTCCGCTGCTCTCTCTTTACCTTCCCTTCTCGCTGATGGACCCACCTTTCATCCGGACTCTCTCATTGACTTTTTGACAACAACTGACTTGCTTCACAATCTCTGATGATACCTTCAGCCCTTTCTACTACAATCTCTTGCTGCCCTCTACCCTGCACTATCCCCCGCCCCGCTGTTTTCTGTAACCTACTGATCGCCCCTCCCCCCTTCTGCCGCCCAATACCCTCGCTTCCTTTCCTACCCTGCAGCGCTGTATAGTCCTTGTGGCTTAGCGCTTTTTTTTTTATTATAATAATTTACAAGGATATGAGAAGCTGCAAGACTAGACATAGTATTAAGTGAAGCAGACAAAGAGGATACAGAAAAAATAGGAAAGTTTTGTAGCCGGTGACCACATGGTACCAAACCTTGATTATCTAGTGAAGGTGAGGGTGTAAACAGTAAATTACTACGGACAGAGATGCGTGATGTCACCATGGATATTCAATATATTTATATTTGGGGTTGTAAGAGAAGTGAATGTTTGGGTGTTGGCAAGAGGTGTGGGATTAAAAGATAAAGAATCTAACACAAAGTGGGAGTTGTCACAGTTATTTGCTGATGACACTGTGCTTATGGGAGATTTTAAAGAGAAGCTGCAGAGGCTGGTGGACGAGTTTGGTAGAGTATGTAAAAAAAGGAAATTAAGAGTGAATGTATGAAAGAGTATGGTGATAAGGATAACAAAAAAATTAGGCAATGAAAGACTGCATATCTGATTGGAGGGAGGGAGTATGGAGGAAGTCAGTTTTCAGATATCCGGGAGTGGACTTGTCAGCAGATGGGTCTATAAAAGACAAGGTGAGGGGAAAAAAGGTGCACTGATAAGTGTGTGGGGACAAAGAACATTATCCATGGAAGCAAAGAGGGAAATATTTGAGAGTATATTGGTACCAAAGCTCTTATATGGGTGTGAAGCATGAGTGGTAAATGCTATACTCAAGAAGAAGGCTGGAGGCAGTGGAGATGTTGTGTCTGAGGGTAATGTGTGGTGTAAATATTAGGCAGAGAATCCGTAGCTTGGAGATGGAGGGCTGATGAGTGGTTGTTGAGGTGATTTAGACATTTAGAGAGGATGGAACAGAATAGAATGACTTGGAAGGCGTATAAATCTGTAGTGGAAGGGAGGCAGGGTAGAGGTCGTGCTAGGAAAGGATGGAAGGAGGGGGTGAGGGGGTAAAGGTGGTTTTCTGTGCGAGGGGCTTAGACTTCCAGCAAGTATGCGTGAGCGTGTTAGGAACAAACGGAGGCAAGTGGTTTTTATGACGATGTGCTGTGTGAACAAAGTAACATTTATGAAAGGATTCAGGAAAACAGGTTAACCGGACTTAAAGTCCTGGAGGTGGGAAGTACAGTGTCTGCGCTCTGAAGGAGGGATGGAGATATGTTTGCTGTTTTTGAACTGCAGTGTAGGTACGCCTCTGGCAAGACAGTGATGGAATGAGTGATTATGATTTCTTCTTTTTCAGGTCATTCTGCTGCTGTAGGAAATGCCGATGTATTAATAAAAATAATAAATTACAATCAAACATCTAAGACGAGTATGATGAGAACAGAGAAGTAGTACAGATTTTGTGAGGAGGAAGACAAGCAGCAAATATAGCGAAGGCGAAGCTACTTATCATAGGAGATTTTAAACAAAAAAAAAAATGTCTGGGAGAACTATGAATCTCCCGGAGGACAAGAAACACGGAAAGAAAAACTGAAGGCAGCAGCAATGGAAAATTCATAAAGCAAACAGTTAACGATTTACAAGGCTATGGCGGGAGGATGAAGCTATAAGACTAGATATAACATTAAGTGAAGCAGACATTGAGGTTACAGAAAATTAAGAAAGTTTTGTAGCCGGTGAAACATGGTACTAAACCTTGATTACTTGTGGAGGTGAGAATGTAAAGAATGGCGGGATAATTCAAGACAATGAACAAACTATATGAGAGTCACACAGGAATGAGCGAGTTTTTGTATTAATTACAGTAAGAAACATGAAAGGAAAAACAGTACGTGAGACAAGAGACATTACTCAAGATATACCAGCAAAGTAGAGAAACATCTGTACCAGTAACTAAAGAAGGAATTACGAGAAACTGTGTGTGACAAAGGTTAACAAGAAATAGAAATGAAGCGAAAACAATGAGTAAAAGGGTACTGACAAAAATATGAAAGGATGGCAGAAAAGGAGGAAGTAAACAAAAAAGTTAGTAGAGTAATAACCATACACGACCCTCGACCTCTGCACTATCCCCTGCCCCGCTGAGTACAGTAATAACCACACACGACCCTCGACCCCTGCACTATCCCCTGCCCTGCTGAGTACAGTAATAACCACACACGACCCTCGACCCCTGCACCGCTGAGTACAGTAATAACCATACACGACCCTCGACCTCTGCACTATCCCCTGCCCCGCTGAGTACAGTAATAACCACAACACGACCCTCGACCCCTGCACTATCCCCTGCCCTGCTGAGTACAGTAATAACCACACACGACCCTCGACCCCTGCACCGCTGAGTACAGTAATAACCATACACGACCCTCGACCTCTGCACTATCCCCTGCCCCGCTGAGTACAGTAATAACCACACACAACCCTCGACCCCTGCACTATCCCCTGCCCTGCTGAGTACAGTAATAACCACACACGACCCTCGACCCCTGCACCGCTGAGTACAGTAATAACCATACACGACCCTCGACCCCTGCACTAATCCCCTGCCCCGCTGAGTACAGTAATAACCACACACGACCCTCGACCCCTCCACTATCCCATGCCCTGCTGAGTACAGTAATAACCACACACAACCCTCGACCCCTGCACTAATCCCCTGCCCCGCTGAGTACAGTAATAACCACTACACGACCCTCGACCCCCTGCACTATCCCATGCCCCGCTGAGTACAGTAATAACCACACACGACCCTCGACCCCTGCACTATCCCCTGCCCCGCTGAGTACAGTAATAACCACACACGACCCTCGACCCCCCTGCACTATCCCATGCCCCGCTGAGTACAGTAATAACCACACACGACCCTCGACCCCTGCACTATCCCATGCCCTGCTGAGTACAGTAATAACCACACACGACCCTCGACCCCTGCACTATCCCCTGCCCCGCTGAGTACAGTAATAACCACACACGACCCTCGACCCCTGCACTATCCCCTGCCCCCTGAGTACAGTAATAACCACACACACGACCCTCGACCCCCTGCACTATCCCATGCCCCGCTGAGTACAGTAATAACCACACACGACCCTTGACCCCCTGCACTATCCCCTGCCCCGCTGAGTACAGTAATAACCATACACGACCCTCGACCCCTGCACTATCCCATGCCCCACTGAGTACAGTAAATAACCACACACGACCCTCGACCTCTGCACTATCCCCTGCCCCGCTGAGTACAGTAATAACCACACACGACCCTCGACCCCTGCACTATCCCCTGCCCCGCTGAGTACAGTAATAACCACACACGACCCTTGACCCCTGCACTATCCCCTGCCCCGCTGAGTACAGTAATAACCATACACGACCCTCGACCCCTGCACTATCCCCTGCCCCGCTGAGTACAGTAATAACCACACACGACCCTCGACACCTGCACTATCCCCTGCCCCGCTGAGTACAGTAATAACCATACACGACCCTCGACCCCTGCACTATCCCCTGCCCCGCTGAGTACAGTAATAACCATACACGACCCCTGCACTATCCCCTGCCCCGCTGAGTACAGTAATAACCACACAAGACCCTCGACCCCTGCACTATCCCCTGCCCCGCTGAGTACAGTAATAACCACACACGACCCCTGCACTATCCCCAGCCCCGCTGAGTACAGTAATAACCATACACGACCCTCGACCCCTGCACTATCCCCTGCCCTGCTGAGTACAGTAATAACCACACACGACCCTCGACCCCTGCACTATCCCCTGCCCTGCTGAGTACAGTAATAACCACACACGACCCTCGACCCCTGCACTATCCCATGCCCCGCTGAGTACAGTAATAACCATACACGACCCTCGACCCCTGCACTATCCCCTGCCCCGCTGAGTACAGTAATAATCACACACGACCCTCGATCCCTGCACTATCCCCTGCCCCGCTGAGTACAGTAATAACCACACACGACCCTCGACCCCTGCACTATCCCCTGCCCCGCTGAGTATAGTAATAACCACACACGACCCTCGACCCTACACTATCCCCTGCCCCGCTGAGTACAGTAATAACCACACACGACCCTCGACACCTGCACTATCCCCTGCCCCGCTGAGTACAGTAATAACCACACACGACTCTCGACCCCTGCACTATCCCCTGCCCTGCTGAGTACAGTAAATAACCACAACACGACCCTCGACCCCTGCACTATCCCCTGCCCTGCTGAGTACAGTAATAACCACACACGACCCTCGACCCCTGCACTATCCCCTGCCCCGCTGAGTACAGTAATAACCACACACGACCCCTGCACTATCCCCAGCCCCGCTGAGTACAGTAATAACCATACACGACCCTCGACGCCCCTGCACTATCTCCCTGCCCCCCTGCTGAGTACAGTAATAACCACACACGACCCTCGACCCCTGCACTATCCCCTGCCCTGCTGAGTACAGTAATAACCACACACGACCCTCGACACCTGCACTATCCCCTGCCCCGCTGAGTACAGTAATAACCATACACGACCCTCGACCCCTGCACTATCCCCTGCCCCGCTGAGTACAGTAATAACCACACACGACCCTCGACCCCTGCACTATCCCCTGCCCTGCTGAGTACAGTAATAACCACACACGACCCTCGACCCCTGCACTATCCCCTGCCCCGCTGAGTACAGTAATAACACAACACGACCCTCGACCCCTGCACTATCCCCTGCCCTGGTGAGTACAGTAATAACCACACACGACCCTCGACCCTGCACTATCCCCTGCCCCGCTGAGTACAGTAATAACCACACACGACTCTCGACCCCTGCACTATCCCCTGCCCTGCTGAGTACAGTAATAACCACACACGACCCTCGACTCCCTGCACTATCCCCTGCCCTGCTGAGTACAGTAATAACCACACACGACCCTCGACCCCTGCACTATCCCCTGCCCCGCTGAGTACAGTAATAACCACACACGACCCTCGACCCCTGCACTATCCCATGCCCTGCTGAGTACAGTAATAACCACACACGACCCTCGACCCCTGCACTATCCCCTGCCCCACTGAGTACAGTAATAACCACACACGACCCTCGACCCCTGCACTATCCCCTGCCCCGCTGAGTACAGTAATAACCACACACGACCCTCGACCCCTGCACTATCCCCTGCCCTGCTGAGTACAGTAATAACCACACACGACCCTCGACCCCTGCACTATCCCCTGCCCCGCTGAGTACAGTAATAACCACACACGACCCTCGACCCCTGCACTGCTGAGTACAGTAATAACCACACACGACCCTCGACCCCTGCACTATCCCCTGCCCCGCTGAGTACAGTAATAACCACACACGACTCTCGACCCCTGCCCTGCTGAGTACAGTAATAACCACACACGACCCTCGACCCCCTGCACTATCCCCTGCCCTGCTGAGTACAGTAATAACCACACACGACCCTCGACCCCTGCACTATCCCCTGCCCCGCTGAGTACAGTAATCACACACGACCCTCGACCCCTGCACTATCCCCTGCCCCGCTGAGTACAGTAATAACCACACACGACCCTCGACCCCTGCATTATCCCCTGTCCCGCTGCGCTGTATGGCCCTAGTAGGTTTAGCGCTTCTTCTTGTATTACAATAATAATAACTATACAAGGATAACAGGAGATGCATAAAAACAATTCTAAAACAAAACGGCAACAAAGATTAAAACTTAAAACAGATCCTAAGCTGTTGTATAGTTTTACAAGACAGAAAACGGTAGTAAGGAAGTAGATAATAAGATTAAAGGAGGGGAAATGAGCTAATAAATGACAGGGAAGTTCAGAGGTCAATATGGAAGAATTGGTGAGATACCAGGAAGGGAAGAAAGGCATGAGCAGCAAAGATTAGTAAGTATATTTAGGTACAGATACACCCAAGTACAATTATCATACGTAGTTTAACACGTGTAAATTACCCAGTAATAACCCCAAAATTCAAAGTAACTATATTTCCACTGGAGTCACTGAAGAAATTCAAATGTCGAAAAAAATTATATTACGAGAAATGGAATGTGAGGAGAGAAGGACAGTACCAATCAAGAAGTTATTTTAATTAGTACACAACAGTGAACAGAACCAAGGCAGGTTTAGCTTAGGCCACACTACTAAAATATATATTACAGGGACAGCTGCTTACCTGGAACCACATAACATCCTGGAATAGACCAGTGTACCTGCTGCATACCTCCTACACTACCGGAGGTGGGAATCGAACCTGGATCCTTCTGATTGTGACCCAAACCTAACAGTTATCACGGTGGAAGTCTGTTGACTAATTGCTGTGTTTTTACCGGGGCTTAGATCTCTATAAAAGGTTGTCTTGCACACTACACTAGTGACAACTGCCATGTCTCGTTGACAACAACTAACGATCAAGGTGTGTCCGAGAGCGCCTCGTTAACACCGGCTAGTGTGTTAAGGTATCAAAGCAAGTTATCAATGTGAATAAACCGAGAAAATATACACTTGTCGGCTTATATACTCAGAGATGTATACTTACTGGTGTATATACACTGTGATATACATTTTAACGATGTGTATAGCATTGACCTCGTGATGAACAGTTCTCACCTGCCTTTATATACAAGTCTGCGCCAACTCTAACAACCAGTAACCTCAACATAATCGCAGTGGCTTCCGCACAGCCTTTTAAAAGAGCCTTTACGGCAGCGACACACCAATTATCAAGGTCTAGGTGAGCATTTGTGTAGCACCAACTGAGCCTTACTCAACACACTCGTATTTCTACTTAATATGGTGAGCAAACTTGGATTAAATACAAACTCAAGAGCTGCAGGCAGCAGCTTCCCTGAACAAATATATATATATATATATATATATATATATATATATATATAATATATATATATATTATTATATATATATATATATGTCGTGCTGAATAGGTAAAACTGGTCAATTAGCAAGAACTCATATAAAATTAAGTCCTTTCTAGAATTTTCTCTTAAACGTTTAATAATATTTTTTTCATTTATGTTGATGTAAAAATTAATATATAACAAGCGCAATTTAATTTAGCCTAATCCAACAAATATATTTTAGATAAGTATACAATAATTTAATATAAATAAATTTAAATCCATTACTGCGGTTCTCTCTTGGAGAGATATCCTCAAGACCTTGTTAATATCCCCTTTATTAATACCTATCTTCCACTTATACACTTCGATCAGGTCTCCCCTCGTTCTTCGTCTAACAAGTGAATGTAACTTAAGAGTCTTCAATCTTTCTCATAAGGAAGATTTCTAATGCTTTGTATTAATTTAGTCATCCTACGCTGAATGTTTTCTAACGAATTTATGTCCATCTGTAATATGGAGACCAGAACTGAGCTGCATAATCTAGGTGAGGCCTTACTAATGATGTATAAAGCTGCAGTATGACCTCTGGACTTCTGTTGCTTACACTTCTTGATATAAATCCCAGTAATCTATTTGCCTTATTACGTACGCTTTAGGCATTGCTGTCTTGGTTTAAGGTTGCTGCTCACCATAACCCCCAAGTCCTTTTCGCAATCTGTATGGCTAAGTTCTACATAAATAACACAAAAAGGCACAATACCGTGACTGGAACGATACACAAATAACCCGCACATAAAGAGAGAAGCTTACGACGACGTTTCGGTCCGACTTGGACCATTTACAAAGTCACTTTGTAATGGTCCAAGTCGGACCGAAACGTCGTCGTAAGCTTCTCTCTTTTATGTGCGGGTTATTTGTGTAAGTTCTACATTATTTAACTTGCAAGTACTAGGGTTATGGATACTCCCGAGCTTCAGAACCTTGCATTTATCTACATTGAACTGCATCTGCCACTTTTCTGACCAAGAATAGAGATTGTCTAAATCCTCCTGAAGTTCCCTAACATCTACGTTTGAATCAATTACCCTACCTATCTTTGTGTCATCGGCGAATTTAATCATATCACTAGTAATACCCTCATCAAGGTCATTGATATATATTGTAAACAACAACGGGCCCAAGACTGATCCCTGTGGAACCCCACTTGTTATTGATCCCCACTCGGATTTAACCCCCATTTATGGACACACTCTGCTTCCTGTCTGTGAGTCCATGACTCGATCCACGAGAGCACTTTTCCCCCAATGCCATGAGCTGCCACTTTCTTTAACAGTCTATGGTGCGGAACTATCAAATGCCTTACTAAAATCTAAGTAACAATATAAAATTCTTTATCGTGGTCAACAGCCTCAAAGCTTTACTGAAGAAAGTTAATAAAATTTGTTGAAAAGACCGCC
>NW_026467253.1:0-12114 GCF_026875155.1 Cherax quadricarinatus
ACAGGTAGTGAAGGTACTGACTGTCCCACAGGTACTCTGAAGGTACTGACCGGGCCGCGGGGGCGTTGACCCCTGAAACTCTCTCCAGGTAAACTCCAGGTAGGGGTAACTTCTGAAGTTGTGTGGGATCAGAAAGTTAGGGGTAACTTCTGAAGTTGTGTGGGATCAGAAAGTTAGGGGTAACTTCTGAAGTTGTGTGGGATCAGAAAGTTAGGAGTAACTTCTGAAGTTGTGTGGGATCAGAAAGTCAGGAGTAACTTCTGAAGTTGTGTGGGATCAGAAAGTTAGGAGTAACTTCTGAAGTTGTGTGGGATCAGAAAGTTAGGAGTAACTTCTGAAGTTGTGTGGGATCAGAAAGTTAGTGGTAACTTCTGAAGTTGTGTGGGATCAGAGAGTTAGGGGTAACTTCTGAAGTTGTGTGGGATCAGAAAGTTAGTGGTAACTTCTGAAGTTGTGTGGGATCAGAAAGTTAGGGGTAACTTCTGAAGTTGTGTGGGATCAGAAAGTTAGGAGTAACTTCTGAAGTTGTGTGGGATCAGAAAGTTAGGAGTAACTTCTGAAGTTGTGTGGGATCAGAAAGTTAGGGGTAACTTCTGAAGTTGTGTGGGATCAGAAAGTTAGGGGTAAACTTCTGAAGTTGTGTGGTATCAGAAAGTTAGGGGTAACTTCTGAAGTTGTGTGGGATCAGAAAGTTAGGGGTAACTTCTGAAGTTGTGTGGGATCAGAAAGTTAGGGGTAACTTCTGAAGTTGTGTGGGATCAGAAAGTTAGGGGTAACTTCTGAAGTTGTGTGGGATCAGAAAGTTAGGGGTAACTTCTGAAGTTGTGTGGGATCAGAAAGTTAGTGGTAACTTCTGAAGTTGTGTTGGATCAGAAAGTTAGGGGTAACTTCTGAAGTTGTGTGGGATCAGAAAGTTAGTGGTAACTTCTGAAGTTGTGTGGGATCAGAAAGTTAGGGGTAACTTCTGAAGTTGTGGGGGAAATCAGAAAGTTAGGTGTAACTTCTGAAGTTGTGTTCGATCAGAAAGTTAGGGGTAACTTCTGAAGTTGTGTGGGATCAGAAAGTTAGGGGTAACTTCTGAAGTTGTGTGGGATCAGAAAGTTAGGGGTAACTTCCGAAGTTGTGTGGGATCAGAAAGTTAGGGGTAACTTCTGAAGTTGTGTGGGATCAGAAAGTTAGGGGTAACTTCTGAAGTTGTGTGGGATCAGAAAGTTAGGAGTAACTTCTGAAGTTGTGTGGGATCAGATGATGCATTAAGATGACAAGAAACTGCTTGTATCTTAATGTTCACTTTAAATGCTTATAATATGCAGTATATTTGCATATAATATGCAGTATAATTGCATATAATGTGCAGTATAATTGCTAAAATAATATGCAGTATAATTGCATATAATGTGCAGTATATTTGCATATAATATGCAGTATAATTGCATATAATGTGCAGTATAATTGCATATAATGTGAAGTATTATTGCATATAATATGCAGTATAATTGCATATAATGTGCAGTATATTTGCATATAATATGCAGTATAATTACATATAATATGCAGTACAATTGCATATAATATGCAGTATAATTGCATATAATATGTAGCATAATTGCATATATTATGCAGTATAATTGCATATAATATGCAGTATAATTGCAAGTAACATGCAGTATAATTGCGTATAACATGCAGTATAATTGCATATAACATGCAGTATAATTGCATATAATATGGCAGTACCAACATATTTGGATTGAATACGGTTCCTTCTTCCGGCGGGTTTAAAACTTATTCCTAACAAATTTTAAAGTCTGTCATTAAATCTTTTTGGATTACAGTAATTTGCTATATATTATTTCAAGTATTCTGGCAGGTAATTGTAACACTGACAATGGAGTCAGTGTTATTGGTCAGTATTATGGTAATTAGTGTTGCATATTAAAGGTATGCGATAGGGATGTATCGGATATCCGCATCCGCAGAACGTCCCCATAATTTCTTACATCCGTATCCGCATTTAACTGTAAACAGATATCCACATATGCATCCGCATCCGAATCCGCAGAACATCTGTGCAATTTCTTACATCCGAATCCGCGGAATAAGTAAGACATCCTCATACACATCCGCACCCACGAATATCTAAATTTTCACATGCGAAACATCTCCAGCATGCAATACCGACATATATGTGCACCATCCGGGTAACTTTATTTGTAGACATTTCGTCATCCAGAGGCTTTTTCAATACAAATTGAAGGACATAATGGGATGACTGTACAACTGTAAACAAAACTCGTGGTAAACAGTCCATCGGCTTTAAGAGCCGGTGAAGAGTATTGTAGTCAACATGAGTCTGAAAGACACAGGCATGAAGATTGGCGCTTATATACTGGCATCAGTCAGGGAGGCGCAGCAGACGAAGACATTGTCACAGGGAGATGGGAGTCCCTACTGGAAGTAGGTACTACTGAAGGGATGGGCCAGTAGTAATTCAGAAAGCTGTGGAAATGTCCTCTGTACCAAGATTACATGTGTCTGACAAGAAGCAAATTATAACATACAATACCGAAAAGATGAAGAATTAGACATTAATGATTAATAATTTGGACAGGAAAATATTATGTACATGTACTCTTTATACGCTAAGATCGCAAGGAAAGAAACTTTAGTTTTGTAACTAGATGGAAAATAAAAATAAACAGTAAGTGGAGAAGGTATGGGTTAGTTGCACACTGGTTGATTACCGAGTGTAACGGCAGCCTGGAGAGCGAAGATGAGATCACGAAGTTGGGGTAATATGAGAACATCAGGAAGAGCAGGAGAAGGAGCAGGGAGTAAGAACGGGAGGAAGGAGCAGGGAGTAAGAACGGGAGGAAGGAGCAGGGAGTAGGAACAGTAGGAAGGAGCAGGGAGTAGAAACAGTAGGAAGGAGCAGGGTGTATGAAACAGTAGGAAGGAGCAAAGGAGTAGGAACAGTAGGAAGGAGCAGGGAGTAGGAACAGTAGGAAGGAGCAGGGAGTAGGAACAGTAGGAAGGAGCAGTGGGTAGGAACAGTAGGAAGGAGCATGGGTAGGAACAGTAGGAAGGACCAGGAGTAGGAACAGTAGGTAGGAGCAGGGAGTAGGAACAGTAGGAAGGAGCAGTGGGTAGGAACAGTAGGAAAGGAGCAGGGGGTAGGAACAGTAGGAAGGAGCAGGGGGTAGGAACAGGAGGAAGGAGCAGGATGTATGAACAGTAGGAAGGAGCAGGGAGTAGGAACAGTAGGAAGGAGCAGGGAGTAGGAACAGTAGGAAGGAGCTGTGGGTAGGAACAGTAGGAAGGAGCAGGGGGTAGGAACAGTAGGAAGGAGCAGGGGGTAGGAAGAGTAGGAAGGAGCAGGGAGTAGGAACAGTAGGAAGGAGCAGGGGGTAGGAACAGTAGGAAGGAGCAGGGGGTAGGAACAGTAGGAAGGAGCAGGGAGTAGGAACAGTAGGAAGGAGGAGGGAGTAGGAACAGTAGGAAGGAGCAGGGAGTAGGAACAGTAGGAAGGAGCAGGGAGTAGGAACAGTAGGAAGGAGCAGGGGTAGGAACAGTAAGAAGGAGCAGGGGGTAGGAACAGCAGGAAGGAGCAAGGAGTAAGAACAGTAGGAAGGAGCAGGGAGTAGGACCGGGAGGAAGGAGCAGGGAGTAGAAACGGGAGGAAGGAGCAGGGAGAAGGAACAGTAGCTGGCCAGAAGATCCAAGTAGGTGAGGAGGAGGATAGTAGAGCTGGCCAGAACATCCAAGTAGGTGAGGAGGAGGATAGTAGAGTTGGCCACAAGATCCAAGTAGGTGAGGAGGAGGATAGTAGAGTTGGCCAGAAGAGCCAAGTAGGTGAGGAGGAGGATAGTAGAGCTGGCCAAAAGAGCCAAGTAGGTGAGGAGGAGGATAGTAGAGCTGGCCAGAAGAGCCAAGTAGGTGAGGAGGGGGATAGTAGAGCTGGCCAGATCCAAGTAGGTGAGGAGGAGGATAGTAGAGCTGGCCAGAAGAGCCAAGTAGGTGAGGAGGAGGATAGTAGAGCTCGCCAGAAGAGCCAAGTAGGTGAGGAGGAGGATAGTAGAGCTGGCCAGAAGAGCCAAGTAGGTGAGGAGGAGGATAGTAGAGCTGGCCAGAAGAGCCAAGTAGGTGAGGAGGGGGATAGTAGAGTTGGCCAGAAGATCCAAGTAGGTGAGGAGGAGGATAGTAGAGCTGGCCAGAAGATCCAACTCATACTGAAGGATACGATTTGGTAGGATCTGATGCTCAAGAAACACACACACACACACACACACACACACAAACACACACACACACGCACACAACCCCAATATTCTTGCATGACCACAATGATAGAAAAGAAACTGAAAGTTTGGTACACAAACGCGGATGGAATAACGAATAAACATGAGGAGTGGAACGAAAGAATCAGTGAAAAATCCCCAGACATCATAGCAGTCACAGAAACAAAACTCGCTGAGACAATAACAGACACAATCTTCCCAACGGGATATCAGATCCTGAGGAAAGATAGAAGGAGTAGAGGGGGAGGAGGGGTTGCACTGCTCATAAAACACCGATGGGGATTTGAGGAAATGGAAGGCATGGACATGATTGGAGAAAGAGACTACATTGTAGGTACAATTCAGTCCGGAGAACATAAATTAGTCATTGGGGTGATGTATAACCCACCACAGAACTGCAGGAGGCCAAGAGAGGAGTACGAAGAAAACAACAGGGTGATGGTGGACACACTGGCTGAGGTGGCAAGAAGATCTCACTCGAGCAGAGCAAAGTTACTGGTAATGGGCGATTTCAACCACAGGGAGATCGACTGGGAAAACCTGGAGCCACATAGGGGTCCCGAAACATGGAGAGCCAAGATGATGGATGTGGTACTTGAAAACCTCATGCATCAACATGTCAGGGACACAACCAGAGAGAGAGGGGAGAATGAGCCAGCAAGACTGGATCTTGTGTTCACCCTGAGCAGTTCAGACATTGAGGACATCACTTACGAGAGGCCCCTTGGAGCTAGCGATCACGTGGTTCTGAGTTTTGATTATATAGTAGAGTTACAAGTGGAGAAGGTAACAGGAACTGAAGGGGACAGGCCAAACTATAAAAGGGGGGACTACACAGGTATGAGAAACTTCCTGCAGGAGGTTCAGTGGGACAGAGAAATGGTAGGAAAATCAGTAAACGAGATGATGGAATATGTGGCAACAAAGTGCAAGGAGGCAGAGGAAAGTTTTGTTCCCAAGGGAAACAGAAATAATAGGAAGACCAAAACGAGTCCTTGGTTTACCCGAAGGTGTAGGGAGGCAAAAACTAAGTGCAACAGAGAATGGAAAAGGTACAGGAGGCATAGGACCCAGGAAAACAAGGAGATTAGTAGAAGAGCCAGAAACGAGTATGCACAGATAAGGAGGGAGGCCCAGCGACAGTATGAAAACGACATAGCATCGAAAGTCAAATCTGACCCGAAACTGCTGTATAGCCACATTAGGAGGAAGACAACAGTCAAGGACCAGGTGATAAGTATTACAAAAAAAGTGATTTTTAAAAAAGATGGTAAGTTTTTACTCCTTTTGTAATAAAGAGTTCGGGATACATATTTACACACATTAAAATAAATTAATCTTTAATATAATATAAAAATCAACTGTCTTTTGTCTAGAGGTATTTGAACTAACATCTGATAATATATACATGTTACAATAATAAATTATTAGCATTGACACTACTGTGTCATTATATATATATATAATATATATATATATATATATATATATATATATATATATATATATATATATAATATATATATATATATAAATATATAAATATATATATATATATATATATAACATTTAAAATAATAAATTACAATCAACTGTTTCTTACGACACTTATCCGAGTTGTGACGCTCTTTCTCCACCGTGTCACTTGACACCCTTTTCTCCGTGTAATACACACACTTTCGCAACCGTGTCACACTTGACACCCTTGTCTCTGCGTCACACTACCCGCATAGCGTCTTTGTCGAGGCCAGTCACATGACACTATTCAGTGTACACTACAACCAGGCCATCTTCAGTGTCACACGACACCCTTTTCATCTCAGTGTTCCACTACGGTCCTGTGCATATCTCAGTGTTCCACTCCATCATATTTGCTTAAGTGTCACACTACGGTCCTGGCCCAGTTCAGTGTAACACTCCAACCTTATCTTCATGTAATGTCCCACCAAACAGCATCCGATGACTCCGGCCCACAGTTGACAGACGTAGGCGGTGAGTCCGCAGACATCCGGTAGTCCAGTAAATCCTCTCCAAAGCCGGTTGACACTCCGCTTGCCGAACACCATGCTGCAAGCTCACTGAATGCGGCCGTCAAGTAACTGAGGCCAACAGACTCAGTGAGCTGCGGTGAGCGGTTCTTCTAACGCCAGTAGATAGGTACGATTAGGTTTTTCAGGTACCTACTGCGTAGATGTTTCTAAAGCCAGTAGCTGTGTACCATTAGGTGTCCAGGTACCTACTGCTTAGATGCGTACCCTGAGGAGTTCAGGTACTTGATGTTGCTGAAGCCAGTAGATGTGTACCATTAGGTGTCCAGGTACCTACTGCTTAGGTGCGTACCCTGAGGTGCTCAGGTACATAATGTTGCTGAAGCCAGTAGACGTGTACGATTAGGTGGTCAGGTACCTACTGCTTAGGTGCGTACCCTGAGGTGCTCAGGTACATAATGTTGCTGAAGCCAGTAGACGTGTACGATTAGGTGGTCAGGTACCTACTGCTTAGTGCGTACCCTGAGTGCTCAGGTACATAATGTTGCTGAAGCCAGTAGACGTGTACGATTAGGTGGTCAGGTACCTACTGCTCTAAGGCCGGCTCAGCAGTCCCCACATTGGGTTTGATGACGTACCCAGTAGTACTGCCGGCCAGCAGGTTAACTATTTAACCGCTAGTTTGGCAGGGGGCCGCAACAATAAGGCTGAGGAAAGAAGGTGGAGAACTCACAAGAAACGATCAAGCGGTATGTGAGGAGCTCAACACGAGATTTAAGGAAGTATTTACAGTAGAGACAGGAAGGACTCTGGGGGGACAGACCAGATGGGGACACCAGCAAGGAAAACACCAACAAGTGTTGGACGACATACATAAAAGATGAGGAGGAGGTGAAGAAACTGCTAAGGGACATCGATACCTCAAAGGCAAGGGGACCGGACAACATCTCCCCGTGGGTCCCTTAGAGAGGGAGCAGATATGTTGTGCGTGCCACTTACCCACAATCTTCAACACGTCCCTGGAAACTGGGCAACTACCTGAGGTATGGAAGACGGCAAATGTAGTCCCATTTTTAAAAAAGGAGACAGAAAAGAGGCACTAAACTATAGACCTGTGTCATTGACGTGTATAGTATGCAAAATTATGGAGAAGTTTAATCGGGAGGGAGTGGTGGAGCACCTGGAACGGAACAAAGTATAAATGCCCACAAGCACGGATTCACGGAAGGCAAATCCTGTGTCACAAACCTTCTGGAGTTTTAATGATAAAATAACAGAAGTAAGACACGAAGAGAGGGGTGGGTTGATTGCATCTTCTAGGACTGCAAGAAGGCCTTTGACACAGTTCCTCACAAGAGATTAGTGCAGAAGCTAGAGCAACAGGCGCATATAACAGGAAGGGCACTGCAATGGATCAAGAAAAACCCCGACAGGGAGGCAACAACGAGTCATGGTACATAATGATGTATCACAGTGGGCACCTGTGACAGCGGGGGTCCCACAGGGGGCGGTCCTAGGACCAGTGCTATTTTTGGTATATGTGAACGACTGATGGAAGGGTTAGACTCAGAAGTGTCCCTGTTTTGCAGATGATGTGAAGTTAATGAGGAGAATTAAATCTGATGAGGACCAGGCAGGACTTCAAAGAACCTGGACAGACTGGACAACCCGGTCCAGCAAATGGCTGTCGAATTTAATCCTGCCAAATGCAAAGTCATGAAGATAGGGGAAGGGGACAGAAGACCACCCGACAGAGTATAAGGCTAGGTGGCCAAAACTGCAAACCTCACTCAAGGAGAAAGATCTTGGGGTGATATAACACCGAGCATGTCTCCGAAGCACACATCAATCAAATAACTGCTGCAGCAATGGGCCCCCTGGCAAACCTGAGAACAGCATTCCTATACCTTAGTAAGGAATCGTTCAAGACACTGTACAACCGTGTACGTCAGGCCCCTACGGAGTATGCAGCACCTGTTTTTGGGAAACCCCCACTTGATAAAGCACGTCAAGAAACTAGAGAAAGTACGAAGGGTTTTTTCCACAAGGGTTTGTTTCCAGAGCTAAGGGGGAAATTCCCCATGAAGAAAGATTAAGGGAAATCGGCCTACGACACGGGGGACGGAGGGTCAAAGGGGGGACATGATAACGACATTAAAATACTGCGTGGAATAGCAAGGTGGACAAAGACAGGATGTTCCAGGGAGGGGACACAGAAACAAAAAGCCACAATTGGAAGTTGAAGACACAAATGAGTCAGAGAGATATTAGGAAGTATTTCTTCAGTCCCTAGAGTTGTAAGGTAGTGGAATAGCCTAGAAAAAAGACGTAGTGGAGGAAGGAACCATACACAGTTTTAAGACGAGGTTTGATAAAGCTCATGGAGCGGGAGAGAGAGGGCCCAGTTAGCAACCGGTGAAGAGGCGGGGCCAGGAGCTAAGAGTCGACCCTTGCAACCACAAATAGGTGAGTACAAATAGGTGAGTACACACACACACACACACACACACACACAAAACACACACACACACACAAAACACACACACACACACCCCCACACACACACATACACAGAGGAAGCCGTAGGGGAAACTTATGATGAAAGAAAACAGGAGGAGATGAAATCGACTGAAGGTGTCATGAAGGCAATAGGCGAGGGCGACATGACCCAGGTGGCAAATTTTCGGGAGAATGGGTGGTTCGCAAGGAGAAGGAAGCGGCAACTCAAAGTAATTTTCAAGGCAGAATCAACTCGAACCATGATCCTGCAGGAGAAAGCACTGCTGAGAGATAAACTAGAATTCCAGAGTGTTCCTCAACCGAGACAGAACACAAGAGGAAAGGAGGATACTGAAAGAAAGAGTGCAAAAACGAAAGGAGGAATGGGAGGAGGTGACGAAGAAAAGCAGAATAACTCAAACACAGGTGGAAGGGCAAACAAACCCCCCAGAAACACCCGCAGAAGGACTCCAACCACGACAACACCAAGGCAACTGAACAATCTAAACCAACAATCAAACACCGATCTCTCTGTCCCCACCCCTTCCCACCCCACAAACCCCAACCCTACAGCAACCTCCTATGGGAACTCTGCCCCCACCACAACCCCCCAAAGGTCCTCACCAGGGCTCCTGCTCTCCCAACCCCAATATTCTCCCAGGACCACAGTTTTAGAACAGAAGTTGAAGGTATGGTACACGAATATGGATGGAATAACGAGCAAATATGAGGAGTGGCATGAAAGAATCAATGAGAAGTCCCCAGACATCACAGCAGTCACAGAAACGAAACTCACTGAGACAATAACAGATGCAATCTTCACAATAGGATATCAGATCCTGAGGAAAGATAAAAGGAGCAGAGGGGGGACGAGGGGTTGGACTGCTCGTAAAAAATCGATGGAAATTTAAGGAAATGGGAGGCATGGACGATACTGGAGAAAGAGAATACATAGTAGGTACACTTCAGTCTGGGGAGCACAAGGTAGTCATTGAAGTGATGTATAATCTACCACAGAACTGAATGATGCCAAGAGAAGAATATGAAGAGAGCAACAGAGCAATAGTGGACACACTGGCTGAGGTGGCAAGAAGAGCTCACTCGAGCAGAGCAAAGTTACTGGACTATAAAGTTACTAGACTATAAAGAGACCTGGACAGGCTGGACACCTGGTCCAGCAACTGGTTTCTCGAATTCAACCCTGTCAAATGCAAAGTCAAGAAGATTGGGGGAGGGCAAAGAAGACCGCAGACAGAGTATAGGCTATGTGGACAAAGGCTGCAAACCTCACTCAAGGAGAAAGATCTTGGAGTGACCATAACACTGAGCACGTCTCCGGGGGCACACATCAACCAGATAACTGCTGCAGCATATGGGCGCCTGGCAAACCTGAGAATAGCATTCCCATATCTTAGTAAGGAATCGTTCAAGACACTGTACACTGTGTACGTCAGGCCCATACTGGAGTATGCAGCACCAGTTTGGAATCCACACCTTGTGAAGCATGTCAAGAAATTAGAGAAAGTACAAAGGTTCGCAACAAGACTAGTCCCTGAGGTAAGAGGATTGTTTTACAATGAAATGTTAAGGGAAATTGGCCTGGCGGCACTGGAGGACAGGAGGGTCAGGGGAAACATGATAACGACGTATAAAATACTACGCCGAATAGACAAGGTGTGCAAAGACAGGATGTTCCAGTGATGGGACACAGAAACAAGGGGTCAAAGGGATGTTGGGAAATATTTCTTCAGTCATAGAGTTGTCAGGCAGTGCAATAGCCTAGAAGGTGACGGAGTGGAAGCAGGAACCATACATCGTTTTAAGACGAGGTTTGATGAAGCTCATGGGGCAGGGAGAGAGAAGACCTAGTAGCAATCAGTGAAGAGGCGGGGCCAGGAGCTATGAATCGACCCCTGCAACCACAAATAGGTGAGTGCAAATAGGTGAGTGCAGTCTCTTTCCCTCCCCTACCTGGAGGGTATTCCGGGGATCAATGCCTTAGCAGCCAGGTCCATGACCAGGCCTCCTGGTGGATCTGGGCCTGATCAACCAGGCTATTACTGATGGCCGCACGTAGTCCAACGTAGGAACCACAGCCCAGCTGATCCGACATCGACTTTAAGTATCTGTCCCCCTTAAGGCGGGTTTTTTCCCTTATTTTTGGGTACCTTGAACCCCCCCCCCCCCAAACCCCCCCCCCCCCCCCCCACTTTTCCTGGGGGTATTTGGCCCACCTCCCAGACGTTTACTTTGTAGAGAGTGATTTTGTTTCAGTTTTGGGGACCTTCCTTCTAGGTTTTTCCAAGCGTAGATTATGATGTATCTCCATCGCCTGCTTTACAAGGGTACAAGTCAAGTTTTCCAACGTTTGGAATAATTGAGGTTTTTATAAAACTTATACGTGAGTTAAGGTTCTTGTACACTTTCTGATCTGAAATTTCACCTTTTCGAATGGAGATGTTAAGTACAGCAGTTTTCCCCACCCGAGAGAGAACAAGTGATTTGAAAGGACATCACTGGCTTAGACCTTGCTTTGAAAGTTCTCTTTATCTGCCCTATTTTTTTCCCTTTCCCCAGTTTTGATTTTGGACTGTTGGATCCTGGAAAATGGATTTTTCGGACATTACCACAGAGAAGCTGAGTTTTTTTCATCGAACATCTTTTTTCTCGTTGCCCATTGGAAAACGGATAATCCTGCTCTTCTCTCTCTTCTCTTCTCTCCCTCTCTCTCTCTCTCTCTCTCTTCCCCCCTCCCCCTCTCTCCCCCTTTTCTCTCTCTCTCTCTCTCTCTCCTCTCTTTTCTCTCCCCCCCTCTCTCTTTTTTCTCTTTTCTCTCTCTCATCTCCCTCACTCTCCCCCTCCCCCCTCTTTTCTTTCCTCTCTTTCTTTCCCCCCTTTTCTCTCTCCTCTCTCTCTTCTCACTCTCTCCTCTCTTCTCTCTCCTCTCTCTCCCCCTCCCCCCTCTCTCCTCTCTCTCCTTTTCTCTCCTCCCCACTCTCTCTCTCTCTCTCTCTCTCACTCCCCTCTCTCTCTCCTCTTTTAAATACCCTTTTTCCATGAAGGTAATCACTGAGGAGACATACGAGGCCCGCAATTCCCCGTGCTTTAAGTTTTGCTAAGAGGCCCCGGGGCCACCCCGGTCGAAACGCCAGCAATGTCCAGTGCTACCACACGCTGACTTTGGATTCATCCAGTGCTGGGCCACTTAGTGGAAGGTTTAACAACAGATCACACCAGAGTAACCTTTCCCGAAACCCTATTAGATCACAAAGAGTGAGTGGTAGTCAAAAAAAACTGCATTTGTCCCTTTAGATTATTTCTCAAGGATC
>NW_026467254.1:0-12351 GCF_026875155.1 Cherax quadricarinatus
CTCATTTTGGTAAACGATGTTATATTGCTTGTTTTGTGTCGTCAGCGATATCAACCCTAACCACTACCCACTTGATACCCAGCGTACCACTATCGTCAAGGTGATTAGGTATTTTACTAAAGTGTTCATGTTAGACTATACCCCACTTTTTCATGAAGGCTCAAATATTTGCAAGTAATTTA
The DNA here is from genome assembly GCF_026875155.1 of Cherax quadricarinatus. Classification (NCBI taxonomy): domain Eukaryota; kingdom Metazoa; phylum Arthropoda; class Malacostraca; order Decapoda; family Parastacidae; genus Cherax; species Cherax quadricarinatus. The sequence continues at coordinate 183 of NW_026467254.1, forward strand.
ATGAAATTCTTCTGCATAGTTTGTTTTAATAAATGTATTTAACCTTTGCAGAATTCGTGCATCATGGCTATGGCGCCTAAGAAGAAATTCGATTTTTTCAATGGTGGTCGGGGAATTGTCCTGACCGACACAACTGATGTGGAAGAATCGTCTGTAGAGCAGCAGCCACCAGAGCCCAAGGTAGTGCAGGAGTCTTATGGTTATGGAGGCGACTATGGGCGCTACTCTGGTTCTTCCGAGGGCTACGTAACCCCCAGCTCTCCTGGGGGCTATATGCCTCCAGGGGGCTATGTCCCCCCCAGATCTCCAGGGGGCTATGTCGTCCCCAGATCTCCAGGGGGCTGTGTGTCCTCTAGATCTCCAGGGGAGTATGTGCCCCCTGACAGCCCGAATGTTCATCAGTACCACGGTGACTACCCCTGTCCCACCACCTCCGGCAGTCAAAGCCCCACCGGGTATGGCACTCTGGTCCAGGAAGGCTTCAGTCCGACAGACTTTGCGACGGCCACTACTTCCGACAGCCCTCCCTTACCATCTACTGCTGATGACGACGACGGGAGGAAGAAAGGCAAACGAAAACAACGGTAATAATTACCTTATTTTCTAACATCAAACTACGTTCTTCCTGTATATAATATGGATTAATTAAACGCTGTTAATAGTGATTGATCTACCGCAAAAAAAATGAATTTATATTTAAACGTTCAGAGGAGTAGGGGATGCATTGATGCCGGTGAAAGCTCTTCATCCAAGGAAGTGGTGCTACTCCTCACCCTGTATTCACCAATAATGATTACAAACTGAAAAAGTATCCTCCACTTGTGCAACCCTGTGTCCAAGAGACCCAGAGTGGCTAACTTGATTCCAGGCGCGACACTAGGATGTGGAGTTGTTTTGGTGCCCGGGAAGTTAAGGGCAGGTGCTGAGGGAAAGACTGTAAAACGAACTGGCTTTATAGCAGACCTCTGCCTTAGAGACTTCATGGGCCCGGTGGGCCTTAAGAACAGGCAGCAAGTTGTACAGAGTTCGGCAGGACGTGGGTGTTTGATCTTTGTTCAGCAGGAATCGCCACTTTAAAATGAATCTGTGTAGACTTAGGATCAAGTACACCCACATCTCGCCCATAGCCACCTGTTTGCAGGTGCTTCTGCTTCCTGTATACTTTGTAGTGTGCACCTGACGGTGGAACACATTTTAATTGCCAACGACTTAGGCCTTTGCTATCGTGGTTGAAATAATTACCGGGGTGCCTGTAGGGATCTCAGAGAGCTTTTAGGAGAATATTTTTACATTAACAGCCTAATGGAATTTTTAATGCTATTTTTTTTAACTTAGTGTAACTGTATTCATGCTAGTTTATTTTTTAATGCTAATTTGTTTTCTGTTTATTTTTAATTGTCATGCACTAAATGATGTAGACGGTGGAAGCGTTCTTCAAATTTCAATACGTCTACCTACCCACATATGAAAAATAACCAGGTGATATTTGTTGCAGGTGTCGTATGTGTGCCAACCATGGTATATACGTCGAGGTGAAGGGCCACAAGTGGTACTGCCCTTACCGAGAAAATCACAACTGTGAAAAGTGCGAAATCACGCGGAAACGGCAGTATTACATGGCAGAGCAACAGAAACTGACGCGTGAGCAGCAGCAACAAAGAGAGTTTCAACGAGGCAGCGGTCCGCAAAGCAGCAGCGAAGCGTCGATGGAGGTGGCACCAGTGTCCCGACCACCTGCTACACCGAGCAGCTTCCCTCGGGAGGAGGAGATGGTGCGGGAGACCTCTAATATCATTGACCGTAATGAAGACTTGTTTGAGATGATAAACCAATTTTTGCGGCCCCGGACCCAGCACTGACACGCTGTGGTTAATTACAAAACGTGAGGTGCTGTGCGTAACATGCAACTAATCGTAATTGGGTCAGAAATGACAAGAATCCATTATTTTATACGTATTGAAATACGTGTAATATTTATTTTTATTTGGAGACAAAGGTGAATTGAATAATATTTAAGTAAAGAAATTCATTAGCCGAATTATCCATAAGGAATGCAAAAACTGAATAATGGAATTTGTGAAAATAATAAATCTTTAGTGATTAGCCACAAATAACCATTTCTAATTCGCAATTTAGCTTGAGGTTATTGAGGAACTCAAAGGCTTTATTACATAGACCTAACGAGCGTGTGTGAGTCTCATGGATGTGTGATACTGAAGACACAATGTGTACCTGCAGGAGACTGTGATGAAGCCTCGTGATATGATGCTACCAACTGTTAAATAACTTCCCTCCTCAACCTAACTGCTACTGCCAGTTATTATCATTATTTTTATTAGTAGTAGTATCTTTATTTTATTATCTTTATTTCATTATTATTTATATTTTCCTATAGCAAATGAAAAAACAGTTTTCTTCATTCTTTGGCCACGTATATTCAAGTTAAATCATTTTCCTAGGCAATTTACAGCCTGGCAGGTTCCACACTTATTTCTAGACGTCTTATTTGGCGCTTACTCGGCAAGTCCTGCTTTATTCCCCCCCCCCCCTCCTTTTCCAATCTTCTGACCTTATTTTCTCCATAAGGTCTTGCTTAGTCTGACTTTTCTCAGTGTTGTCTCGTCAAGTTGTTTCAAGTGAGAGCCTATAAAATGGCAGAATTTTTGATCGTGTAGTTTTATACAATTAGGATTAATCTTCGCACCCATTACATTTACCTAATGTCAGCCAGTGAACGTGTCAGAGAAGGTATACACGACGCAGTGTGTACACGACAATATGTACACGACAATATGTACACGACAATATGTACACGACAATATGTACACAAGTCGTGTGGGAATGGGAGCGAGTGAATGGACCGAGTCAAGTTCCTTACTATGTTCAACATTTGAGTGTATATGTCTTGCCGATAGGTAAAATTTGCGATTTTGACTTAAATAGCAACGCTCTTCTTGCCGAATAAGGCAAGTGAAAATTTGTGTATGCAATAATTTCACAAAAATCATTCAGAACCTAACGGCAAAAATATTATCATTGTGTTTGTTTATTAAATTTATTGTAAACTTGTCTAAAATGTATTTAATTGGATTAGGCTAAATTAAATTGCCCTTGTTATAATAAGATTAGGTAAGTTTTCTAAGGTTCTTTCGTTACAAAATTATATTTTTTTTATATTAACATAAGTGAAAAAAATATTCAAAACGTATAAGAGAAAATTTTAGAAAGAACTTAACTTTGAATGAGTTCTTGCTAATTGACCAATTTGGCCTATTCAGTATAATTATATATATATATATATATTATTAATGTGTGAATATATATATATATATATATATATATATATATATATATATATAAATATATATATATATATATAATTTGTCGTGCCTTACAAGCCGAACTCCCTTAACAATTGGACTTTTGCGAAAATTTTGTTACAGATTGATAGATATTTTTTTTCATTTTCTTTTTGGACCAAACTAACTTTGAAACCTAACTTAAATTAGCGCTATATTTTTTTTTAGCTAAATTCTGATATGTAAAGGATAGTTTAGTTTAAATTTATTTAATATTAAAATCAAAGATATTTATTTTTTAGTTATGTTCGAACTGATTTCCGCTGATTTATGGCACAATTAAATTTTCATTCATAGGCCAAACTCACCGGTTCGGCTTAATCGGTACGATATATATATGTCGTGTCGAATAGGTAAAACTGGTCAATTAGCAAGAACTCGTTTAAAATTAACTACTTTCTAAAATTTTCTCTTATACGTTTAAAAAGATTTATTGTTTCCATTTATGTTAATATAAAAAGTAAAAATTTTGTACCAAAAGAACCTTAGAAAACTTACCTAACCTTATTACAACAAGCTCAATTTAATTTAGTCTAATTCATCTAAATTTATTTTAGATAAGTTTACAGTAATTTAATAAACAAACACAATGAAATTTTTTTCGTTAGGTTCAGAATGATTTTGCGAAATTATTCCATACACAAATTTTCGCTTGCCTTATTCGGCAAGAAGAACGTTGTTATTTAAGCCAAAATACCAAGTTTTACCTATCGGCACGACATATGCATGCATTATGTTGACAATTTCATTCCGTGTTGTACCTTGTATTGCGAGTCCGCAGTCTGGCGCCAGTCTGTAACAATTGCAACTTCCCCAAAACAGTTATTCTGAATGCGTTAAAAGTTCGTTGTCATAGTCTTTGAAAAGTACATAATGCGCAGCCCTGACAGAGTATTTTAGGTGGGCAACGTTTGCATATCGTTTCGTCCTAGAGCGAAACGTTGTCCAAATAAAGGCGTACCTTTGTTTTTGTCCACAAAGAGAACAAAATTTTAGATAACTCCGGTGGTTTTAACAGTGTCGGAAACTCACGATACGATCGATGGTTGTTGATGCGAATAGTACCACTCAATGTTTTATTTTGCCATGAACTCTTCGCAGAAATCAATATAAAACCATTTATCTCGGGATGACGTTAGGTGGTGAGGACCTCTGAGGACGTGAGGCAGGTGACCGCTCGCATGGGGAGATCACCCGACTCTTCTTTTTCCTTTTCTGTAACCTATTCCTCTCCTGCACCTATTCTTCATCTGTCCTCGCTTCCTCCTTACCCCTTGGGGGCCCTTACCTGTGAGTTCTAGATCACAAGGTGAAGGAAAATTAGGGAAAGAGGATTGGGAAGATATGTACGCTGGCGAGATGAGAAGACATGAGAAATAATTTACGAGGAAAGGAGATACTAGGAACAGAGGTGAAAGTAGGCAAAACACTTCAAACAAAGGTGCTGAAGGCTGGTCACGTGATCATGAACGAGTGGAAAGGTGAATGGAGTTAATGTTATGTATTGTGTCTACCATATAGCACTGTTTGAAGAGTAACTGGTTGTCATCGATGAGAAAACCGTAACTATTTGAATTATTTGGTAAATTCTAGCTTAGGAAAAATTCTAGTGCAGCAGGATAAAGTTTTGTTTTAGCCCAGCAGTAATACATCTTGCCGAACAAGACAAATTCTGGCTCATTATGAATTTTTTAGCCTCGTAGGAAAAAAAAATCTAGCCTAGCAAAACAGATTTATTTCCACGAGGATATTTTTTTTAGCCTAGGAAAAATTCTAGCCTAGCAATAAAATATCTAACCGAACAGGAAAAATCTCAACCTCGCAGGAAAAAAATTACTTAAAGGCGAAAAGTTATGGACGTGGATATATCGTTATTATTCTCTGCTATTCTACCAATGTTACTCCCCTTCAGGATGGTGAAAGGCTCTTGATCCAAGGCATGAGCTACCCTTCCCTGAGATCAAACCTGGTCGCCTTTTTTTAACCTTGGCATTATATGACCCCTACGGAATTAGTTTTTTCGTGAATATATTGTCTCCCAAAGAAAGTTCTCAGGTGTTGCTGACCCTTGTAGGTTTAGCGCTTCTTTTCATTATAATAAATCACAGGTGTTGCTGGTATCAGCAGGGTGTGTTGCTGGTATCAGCAGGGTGTGTTGCTGGTATCATCAGGTGTATTGCTGGTAAGTATCAACAGGTGTGTTGATGGTGAATATCAACAAGTGTGTTGCTGGTATCAACAGGTGTTGCTGGTATCAACAGGTGTATTGATGGTATCAACAGATATGATGCTGGTGAGTATCAGCAGGTGTGTTCATGGTAAGCACCAAGTGTTAGTGGTAGGTATCAACATGTGTATTGCTGGTATCAGGTGTGTTGCGAGTATCAGCAGATGTATTGTGATTGTGTAGGTGTTGCTGGTATCAGCAGGTGTTATGAATATTGACGAATTGTATTAGGTGTATTGTGAGTATTAGGTGTATTGTGAGTATCAGCAGGTTTGTTGGATCAACAGGTGTTTTGTGTAAGTTAGTATGTTGCATCAGCAAGTGTGTATCAGGTGTTGTATCAACAGCTTTGTGACTATCAGCAGGTATGGCGTTTCTGGTGTGTTGTATGAGCTGGTGTTGTATCAGCAGTTCTGTGAGTATCAGTAGGTGTGATATAAGTATCAACAAGTGTGCTGTGAGTATCAGCAAATGTTTTGTATAAGCAGGTGTGTTGTATCAGCAGTTTTGTGAGCATAAGCAGGTATGTTGAGTACCAGCATGTATGTATGAGTATCAGCAGGTGTTGAGTATCAGCAGATGTGCTGTATCAGTGTGTTGTGAGTATCAGCAGGCGTATTGTGAATATCATCAGACGTGTTGTATAAGCAGGAAGTGGTAGTACACTGCGTGTCGTGGTGAAAAAGGGGCGCAAAAGAGCTTACGTTTTTCTTTTAAGAATGATTTATTAAGCTTCCCTTAAGAGCAGCTGGGCTACAATAAAAAATTTACGCTGTTTCGACTTTCTTCTCGTGTGTCTGTAGGCTGATGATTGCCTCCTACCTGGTTTGTGCATCCTCAGTGAAGATTAGAACAATGATGAATTCATAGCTCCCTTGCTAACTGATGAGGTCGTTTATTTATTACTTAGGATTTTAGCCCAGTGGTATGCTAAGGCGAGAGGCGGTTAGGAGAGATGACACGTATTTCTAGAGGTCTTGTTTTACATGCTGAGACGTGAGGTGGTTACTAGAGATGACACGTATTTCTGGAGTCTTGTGTGGCGGCGATGTTAGCCAAGCAACCACTGATTGAATGTATGGATTGTGTTTAAATGTACTGCCGACATCACTGAAGAAATGATAAACTGTAGAGCAAGCTATTATTGAGACAACGTTTCTCTTGGTATAGAGCTTTATCAAGCTCTACACAGAGTTATTGAGCTGTTAGTCTAATTAGCTCAAAGGAAGGAATTCCGATCATATGTAGCATTTTTGCATTAAATAGATGTCTAGGGCAACTGGTGTACATTACTGGCTAAACAAGCGCTGCAAGGAACTTGGAACAACATTAATTGACAACTTGGATAATTTATGTTTAATCTGTGTATGCAAGGTCAGGAAACAGGACAAGTGTTTCCTGACGCGAGTCTTGTTTATATGATGACCCGCAGCTGGAGCTTAGGGTCATCTGGCCGAGGCCTTCCGTTGGCTTACCGGGATGGATGTGCATCCATTTATCAGTAATGGATGCACCACATTCATTATTGATTAATGGATGGAATGCATCTCTCTGGTGTATGGGTGATAACATTAACCTTTTCAGTCGAGGGAGCCATTACTAAATTGTCTGAAAACTTTTAAGCTGATAGATGACAGAGATAGTGTGTAGGGGAAACAAAGGGGCCGCGATACTAGGAACAGGTAGAGCAAAAATTGCCCAGAAATATTAGGACAATGTTCATAAAGCAGGGTAGCTTATAAAATGGTAACTGTTAAAAACATTGAAATTGGTCTATAAACAGAGAGGAAATAAGCAAGGCGAAAACTTCCTCAGCATCTACTTTACCAATAGCCTGTGCACAGGAAATAAAATAAACGAACTAAAATCGATTGCAAGACGAGGAATCGTAGATATTATTGTAATAAGTAAAACCTGGTTGACTCAGAGAGGGACATGTCTGTTGAATGCCATATACAGGGGTATAAATTATTTCACAGCTGAATGAGTCTACATAAAATGGCGGAATTGCTGTGTATGTTAGAGAAATTTTAAATTGTAGTATCAAACATTATGAAGGTGGAAGGACGGAGCTTCAGTTTCTTGCATGGCATGAAAACCTAATCTTAGTGTTATTTATAGACCCCAAAACGTGGATGGTGATCACGGTAAACTTCTTTGGGACCAAATTGCTAAGGCATTAGGATACGAAGCTGTATAGCCCTTGTGGCTTAGCGCTTCTTTTTGATGATAATAATAATAATAATTAAGATACGAAAATGGGCTATTTCCAAGAGACTTTTTTTTTAAATATTTTGTCTAGACCAACTAGAGATAATACCTCTTTGACTTGGCTCTGATAATCAAGGAATCTCAGATAAATGATCGAGAAGTTGATGAAGAGATTGGAGAAAGCGACCACAAATCACCAAGTTTCAATATATCATGGAATTACCCTAATAATGATACTAAAACTTGTTTGCTGCAGGAAATATGGGTCTAAGGAACTACCTGAGTAGTATGGTCATGGGTAACTTAATTAGGAATTATCATGAGATTGGCAGGATACGCTGTTGTGTACGAATGGTATATAATACCGACAAGATGAGAGTAAGACACTTGTGCAACATCTGGGTATCTTTATTGTAGACGTTTCGCCATCCAGTGGCTTTATCAATACAAATTCTAGGACATAACTTGAAGACAGTAGAACTATGTACAGAAGATGAGGTAATCAGTCCCTCAACCTAGGAGTAGGTGCGAACAGCACCATAGTCGTGGAGATTCTGATTCTTTCAGATTCTGCTTCTATCAACCTTTCTGTACTCGACTGAAGAAGCCTACTGTGTAGGCGAAACGTTTCGAAATAAAGATACCTAACTGTTGCATATGTGTCTTACCTAACAACAGGAATAAGATTAAGGGATAGTTAGGCCTACTTAAATATAACTCGGGTCAGCTTACCGTTAGTGACAGAAATATATACAACTTTTAACACTTATTTCCTCTTTGTTTTTACAGAAAATGAAATCCCAGAGATCAGAATAAATTATGCAACACCAAAGTTACTAATGACATGTCCTCAGACAACTTGATAGACTGAAACTACTTCGCTCTTCCTCGACGAGATGTTGTCAAAGCTCTAAAGAAAAGAGGCAGACAGCATTATCTGGTCTCTTTAGATCATCCGGCAGAATAATATTCGGGTATTGTACCGGATAATTAGAAAATAATTGTGATACCCATTTACAAGGCGGGAGATAGGTCCTTTGCTTCAATGGAAATATAGACACATGCAATATAAACACAAACATCTGTTTGTGACTTGAAAAAGCCCACTGTGTGGGCGAAACGTAGTCAATAAAGGATCACATTATACTGCATGTGTGTTTATATTTCCATTGTGTCGGTATTTTATACCATTTATTTCCTTTGCTTCAAACTGAAAAACGGCCAGTTGTGGAAAAGTTGATCGGATCAGTAATTGCGGATGCAATGCGGAGCCACCATTGAAGATGAAATTTGTTCAATACATCTCCACACGGTTTCGCAAAGGTGGTTTTGCCTTACGAATTTACTAACATTTTTTTAATAGTGGATTTGGGGAAGTAGATCAAGACAAAAGCTCCCACTCAGGAGACTCGTGAAGAAATTAGCGGCACGTGATACAGAAGGACAAATTCTCCCCGGGGTCTAGTCATGGGAATAAATGGTATAAAATACCGAAACGTTTCGGAATAAAGTTGCTCAAGTGTTGCCTATGTGTCTTAACAACCATAAAATACCGACACGATGGAAATATAAACACACATGCAATATAATGTGATCCTTTATTGACAACGTTTCGCCCACACAGTGGACTTTTTCAAGTCACAAACAGATCTACCTGGGTGGAAGGTACGAGAGTTTTATAGTCAGGTTGAGAATGCTGTGTCAGGTGGAGAATGCTACATGTGATCTAACGAGTGGGGTTAGAGTCTAAAATCTTGGGTAGCTTGGAAGAGAGATTGGATAAGTATATATGAATAGACCTTCTGCAGTGTTCCTCCATTCCTATGTTATGTGGGATAGCGATGAAGAAGTTTCTTGGCAAGTGGTTCAGCTATGTTATAGAAGCCGTTGTTCTGGTTGAAGTTGTCGGATATAAAGATAAGTGATGATTCCAGGATTCTTCGGTATTGAGTGTTGTCTTCTGTGGCGATAAGTCTCGAGTTTCTGTAGTTGATTAAATGTTGCTATCCCAAATAAGAACATAGGAATGGAGGAACACTGCAGAAGGTCTATTCATTTATACTTATCCAATCTCTCTTCCAAGCTACCCAAGATTTTAGACTCTATAACCCCACTCGGTAGATCATCACATGTAGCATTCTCAACCTGACTACAAATACTCTCGTACCTTCCACGCAGATAGATCTGTTTGTGACTTGAAAGAGTCCACTGTGTGGGCGAAACGTTGTCAATAAAGGATCACATTATATTGCATGTGTGTTTATATTTCCATGGGGTCTAGTCATAGCTGACAGATAGGCACAAACGAAGAGAAATCAGAATGGGGACTTAGTGTAAGTGGTGTGCCACAGGGATCACCGGCACTAGGACCTTTGTTCACAATATACATGAACATTAAAATGGTATAAAATACCGACAGGTTGTTAGGTAAGACACATATGCAACAGTTAGGTATCTTTATTATGAAACGTTTCGCCTACACAGTAGGCTTCTTCAGTCAAGTACAGAAAAGTTGATAGAAGCAGAAGATACTTGAAGACGATGTAATCAGTCCATCACCCTTAAAGTTTTGAGGTGGTCAGTCCCTCAGTCTGGAGAAGAGCATTGTTCCATAGTATGAAACAATATGGAGAAGAAGTGACAGGATGGAGCTTTTTATAGCGCCAAGAGGTGAGACGTAGGCCACTAGGAGAGGTAAGAACTCAGATGTTGAGAGGTCAGGTCCCTCTCAAATCTGAGAATGCTCTTCTCCAGACTGAGGGACTGACCACCTCAAAACTTTAAGGGTGATGGACTGATTACATCGTCTTCAAGTATCTTCTGCTTCTATCAACTTTTCTGTACTTGACTGAAGAAGCCTACTGTGTAGGCGAAACGTTTCATAATAAAGATACCTAACTGTTGCATATGTGTCTTACCTAACAACCTGTCGGTATTTTATACCATTTTAATGTTCAAGCTAACAGAATTCTTGGCTTCATATCTAGAAGTATAAATAATAGAAGTCCTCAGGTTGTTCTTCAACTCTATATATCCTTGGTTAGGCCTCATTTAGACTATGCTGCTCAGTTCTGGTCACCGTATTACAGAATGGATATAAATGGTCTGGAAAACGTTCATGATCCCATGTATCAGAAATCTTCCCTATAAGGATAGACTGAGGGCCCTGAATCTACACTCTCGAAAGACGTAGAATTAGGGGGATATGATCGAGGTGTATAAATGGAAAACAGGAATAAATAAAGGGGATGTAAATAGCGTGCTGGAAATTTCCAGCCAAGACAGGACTCGCAGCAATGGTTTCAAGTTGGAAAAATTCAGATTCAGAAAGGATATAGGAAAGCACTGGTTTGGTAATAGAGTTGTGGATGAGTGAAACAAACTCCCGAGTACAGTTATTCAGGCTAAAACGTTGTGTAGTTTTAAAAATAGGTTAGATAAATACATGAGTGGGAGTTAGACCTGACTAGCTTGTGCTGCTGGGTCTGGTGCAGTGCTCCATCCTTGAGTGGAGATGATCAGACTGGGTGGGTCATTCGTCTAATCCGGGGGGGGGGGGAACATGGACCTGCTCCGCATGGGTAAGTAGGCCTGTTGCAGTGTTTCTTCTTTCTTATGTTCTTATGACGACACTGGAGGACAGGAGAGATAGGGGGGACATGATAACGACATACAAAATACTGAGAAGAATTGACAAGGTGAACAAAGACAGGATGTTCCAGAGATGGGACACAGCAGCAAGGGAACACAGTTGGAAGTTGAAGACACAGATGAATCACAGGGATGTTAGGAAGTATTTCTTCAGCCACAGAGTAGTCAGGAAGTGGAATAGTTTGGGAAGCGATGTAGTGGAGGCAGGATCCATACATAGCTTTAAGCAGAGGTATGATAAAGCTCACTGTTCAGGGAGAGTGACCTAGTAGCGACCAGTGAAGAGGCGGGGCCAGGAGCTTCGACTCGACCCCTGTAACCTCAACTAGGTGAGCGCACACACACACCGAGCACATCACCGGAGGCACACATCAACCAAATAACCGCTGCAGCATACAGGCGCCTGGCAAAGTGGCCTGGCAAGTGGTGACGTGTACTTAGCGAGTGGTGACGTGTACTTAGCTCAGTGGTGACGTGTACTTAGCTCTGTGAAGACCTGTTTTGTTTGCTCTCTGTGAATCTGTACCAGGATGCCCTCTCTTGAGCAACTTTACCAGCAGCTGAGAGAAGAGCTCAGAGTTGCTAAGATGGAGATACGGCGATTAACGGAGGAGAACAAGAGGATTCATAGTAATCCTTCTGTTGTGAGTCCCCAGGTTAAGAGGGGAGCTTGGTCAGTGGCCGGGGAACATGGAAACCCCTGAAGATCAAGAAAACGGGG
>NW_026467255.1:0-12434 GCF_026875155.1 Cherax quadricarinatus
GCAAAAATTCCCCGGGCACACCACATAGCACACCCAGGCAGCACTCAGCATAGCATCATCCAGGCAGCACTCAGCATAGCATCACCCAGGCAGCACTCAGCATAGCATCACCCAGGCAGCCACTCAGCTAGCATCACCCAGGCAGCACTCAGCATAGCATCACCCAGGCAGCACTCAGCATAGCATCACCCAGGCAGCACTCAGCATAGCATCATCCAGGCAGCACTCAGCATAGCATCATCCAGGCAGCACTCAGCATAGCATCATCCAGGCAGCACTCAGCATAGCATTACGGAGACAGTGATCACCACACTCCCGCACCAGTGCTCTTTCTCATTCTCATATCTTACAAAGACATAAATCATAGCGTAGTTGATGTCTTCTTCAGAGATAATACGAGGATGTTTGACAGTGAGAATAAATCATCGAGGACACAACAAACCTTCTAGATGTGTAAACCAAGTTTTATTTTTGGCCAAAGAGAATACTCCAATTTTAGCAATTTGTGTGTGTGTGTATATATGTATGTATGTATGTATATATATATATAATATATATATATATATATATATATATAATATAATATAATATATAATATATATATATATATATATGTGTGGTGTGTGTGTGTGTGTGTGTGTGTGTGTGTGGTGTGTGTGTGTGTGTGGTAAAGAATAGGTAAAACTGCTCAATTAGCAATGACTCATTTAAAATTAAGTCCTTTCTAAAATTTTCTCTTAAAACGTTTAAAGATATTTTTTTAATTTATGTTAATATAAAAATTAATAATTTTGTACCAAAAGAACCTTAGAAAACTTACCTAACCTTAGTATAACAAGCACAATTTAATTTAGCCTAATCCAACTAAACATATTTAGATCAATTTACAACAATTTAATAATAAACAAAATGAAATATACATTGATACCTCTCATATCCGAACTATTTGGGCAGAGACCGGTTCAGAAACACGGAGTTTCCGGATGAGTGAGGGGAAGGGTGCGGGGGAATGCGCACCCATACCGTCATATCGCTCTCGGCGACGGCTTTGTGAGTTTAAAAAACGAGTCCAACGTCATCTGGCGGTGGGACCAGACACTCTGGGCTCAGATAATAGCCTCCCGGATTTCTGCAGCCATTTTAAGTTGGGCGCCACGAACCATCATACTAATACCACGTTGTTGTAGGTACCACTACCACGTTGTTGTAGGTACCACAACCACGTTGTTGAAGGTACCACTACCACGTTGTTGTAGGTACCACAACCACGTTGTTGAAGGTACCACTACCACGTTGTTGTAGGTACCACAACCACGTTGTTGAAGGTACCACTACCACGTTGTTTGTAGGTACCACACAACCACGTTGTTGTAGGTACCACTACCACGTTTTGAAGGTACCACTACCACGTTTGTTAGTACCACAACCACGTTGTTGAAGGTACAACTACCCACTTGTTGTAGGTACCACATACACGTTGTGTAGGTACCACTGTCACATAGTTGCTGATCCCTGTATTCCCTGTATATATAGCATAACATATTAGTATCCTCCATGTGCTTAAGACACGAGATCCCTCGATAGCCTTTGGCTTGGGAGTGACGTCATGGCATACACATGGCAGATCCCTTTGTCCCGTCTCACTCAGGCAGACCTACAAGACGTGAACAGGCTTGCACCGGCTCCATCTCCACTCACGTCTGAAATATATCTACCATCCTACAGTGTGTCTACTTCAACCTGTGATATCTCCATTCAAGAACCCTTCGATAAAGGTGACAGCGGTGAGCCTTTAATTCTGACGATTACAGCGATATCTGGAGATAAAATTGTCGACCAACAAGACGGCCATTCGTGTTACCAGTAGGCCTACCGAGTCACCCCATCCAGCACCTCAAGCCAGCTACTCTACCAGCTTCTACATATTCACTGTCAGTCTCATTGTATTAGTGTTCCTGCTTTTTTGCATCTACTCCCGAGGGTTGACCCGATTTGCAAAATAAGCCAGCTTCCAGTCTGTGTGTGGAGTCAGAACACGCCGAGTCCAGTCCAGCCTAGCCTACTCCATCCAATTATTTTGCCTGCCAACCAGCTCCACCCCTGCAGTGCCATCGTGTAAGTTATCAAGCTATTCGTGAAGGTTAAGATAAGCCAGCTAGCAACTAACCCAGTGTCTTACCCCAGTACCAGGCAAGCCACGTGACTAGTCTCATCGCTTGTGATTCAAGTTCCAAGCATTCTGAGTGCTCCTTGTCATCCTTGTGGTGTTGTAGTATTTCGTGGGTTTCTTCTAAGCCAGCCGGCTTAGAATTATCTTCGCGGCAGTGTGGGTTTTCTCAGTGAGGCTTACGACGTTCAACCCATAAGCCCAGCCACTCACGATCACGTGTGTCGCACCATTGCCGGTCTCAGACGCCTCGCTCAGCCTTTACACCCACAAACCCAACTACAGTCGGGCCATTACAACTCACCTACCTCATCAGTGTTTTGGTGCATTGCTAAGGTTTGTAGCACCATATTTTAAGGACCACATAGGGGTCAAGAGCTAGAGTGTGGCGCGCCATCTTTAAAAGCCTCCTGTGTGTTGTCCTCTCGCCGATTAAGCGCAATTCTACGATCATCTGTGCAGAGGACAGCAGCAAGACGATATACACAATCCATCAATCTCATTTTTTTCAAGTGTTACAGCTATAATATTTTTTTTTAGAGACATTTGCGAGTGTTGAGACATTTCTTTTGTGTTCCCAGTGAATTTTTCTCTTAGTGACATTCAGTGACTCTTGATCAGACTCAGTGTTATCATGTACTGATTGCATAAATTTCTTTAATCTCCTTAATTCAGTGTTAATTTTCGTGCATTATTTTATATCTGTTGTGTTGTGTTTCTTTTTATACACACTTGAAGTAAGTACTTAGTGTTTCCTTTGTTGTGTGTGCAACATATGAGCAGTATAGAACTTGTGTTTAAACTTCAGAATTCCAGTGAATTAACTCAGTAAATTTTTCACCTCATATTCTGCATCACAACTCAGTGGTTGTCTGTTATTTTTTTTTTCTTCCTAGCAATTGTGTATTTTGTTTTTTCCCTGTGTGTTGAACATTCTTGTGTTCATATTTTTCCATTCAGCCAGTGTTTAATTTGTCTTATTTCCACAGACAATAGTGCCATTTTTAAAGCTTCCAGCAAGAAATCTGTTTACAAAATTTTTTAAAAAACATCAAGTTTCATTGCAAGAAAATTCTAGTACTGAGTTTATGTTGATGTTTTGTGCTCTGCATCACTGTAAGTGTTGTATTTCTTTTTGTTGTGTGTTTTTTGCACCTATTATTTTTTTTTCATATTTTATTGAACAAATTCACTCTTAGTGCAATTTTTAAGTTCTCCTTCTAAAGTAAATTGTTCTTTTGCTTGTTGTTTAAGTGCAGTTAAGAGTTAAAGTGTTCATTCCTTGATATATTCTTTTCTTGTGTGTTATAATTTTAATTATTGCACACAGACTCATTTTGCAATAATTCTTGTGCAAATATTGTGTTGCTATTAAAGTTTTTCTTGCAGAAAATTTTATGCAGTGTTGTGCAATACAGTTTTCTACAGTGCAGTTTCTTATGCTCTGTTCTGTGCAAGTATTTTATTCTGTCTGTCATTTTATTTTTTTTTTAATTTCAGTGAATTGTGTGTTTGTTTTTAATTTTTGCACAAGTTTATTGAGTCCATTTTATATTTATTGTGTATTTTTCCTTGTTGCATTGAAAGTAAAGACAACTCACTGTGCCATTTATTCAATTTAAAGTAAAAGTTGAGCATATTAATTTGAGCAAAGTACAAGCTCTCTTGATTTTCAGTGTTTGCTAAGTTTGCATATTCTTCTTGTGTGAGTTCTTTGCTTACTGTGTAACTATGTCAATTTTTAATTACTTATGCAGAATATTAAGCATTTTCTTCCATTTAAGCTTATTGTGTCATTCTCATCCATTTTTCTTACTTATGCCCTTCAGTATTTTCACTGAGAAGATGTCCCAGTCACTTTTGAACGTTCACTTAGTGTATCATCCAGTCAAAGTCAATATGAATCAGTCCACAGTACCAACATCCCTTACTGACTGAAAGACAATATCTAGCCCTTGAGCAATGTTTGTTCTCACAGCTTGTATCTGAGATTTGTTAAAGTGCTGCTAAATGTGAAGTTCAGATTAAGTTTCCTATAGATCCACGAATTACTTATTAACGTAGCCGAGCGGTCAGCACTAGTAATTCTGTCACTCCCATCTGTAGTTCCACCTATACCTCAGACTTGCAGATAGTGTTCCGTTGCCTCAAGTGTCCGGGGACACTCAGACTGCCTTGAGTGCACAGCCTATCCCTGCAATGACTGCTAGTTCGAGTAATAGTTTCTCCACAGGGGATGCCTTGTCAGAAAACGATTACTTGCAACTAGTAATGCCATCTCTTGTTGATGTGACATGCTGTCTGCAGAAAGACGTCTCTGTTACAGCTAGTGTTCTCACTAGAGTGTCTGTTGTTGTTCCTAATGTTCCAGATGGTGATCCCATCCTAGTTGACAGTAATCAGTGCATTGTAAGAAGTTATTTCTCGAGTAAACTTTCACATGTTTAACGTTGTAAGTGTAGTTTCTTTATTAGCTGATACCTCGTGTCACTGTGTGCGACTCAATTGAATATCAGCATTGTTCACCGGTGTTCATTTCTTTTCTCCTGTGTTTGCAGTTTGAGATAGTAGATTCGTTCTCCCTTGCTCATATTGCGTGTTATAGCGTTAATTTTTTCAACCGGGGGGAGTCATCCACTCCACCGAGTTTGTTCTTTCCTCCAGTAAGGAAGAACTGTTACCTTTATTCCAGAACAAACAGCCTACTGAAGGTTAGCCAGATGGACCTTGACTATCCAAGAGTTCAATCCCACTTTTGAACATTTACCTGGCAAGTCGAATGTAGTCGCAGATGCTTATCGCGACACGTTAGTGTAGTTACTGCAGATCCTCCATTTACTGTCGAGGATGTCAAAACTGCACAAAGAATAGATCCCATGTGGTCTGGTGTGATTCGATTCCTTCTCCAGGAAGATCCCATTCTTACTGTAAAGCCACCAGCAACCCATTAGTGACTTGTAATGAGTCAGGAATTACTGTATCGAACAGCCGAGTTGGGTACTCCAAGCAGAAGTATTAACCAGTTAGTAATTTCCACAGTCCACTAGGAACGTAAGCTCTACAGCTATTCATGATGCACCAGTTTGCACACCCTGGTATGGATCGTTCGGTGAAACAAGCCAGAATGAAATACTTTTGGCCACGTATGGCAACTGACATTTCCGAGTATGTTAAGAAATGTAGTGTCTGTATGCAGCATAAAGGAAATGTCAATGGTCCATAACCCAATCCAAGTGTACCCAACCACTAGCGAGCCGTGGGAAAGAGTTGCCCTTGATTTGTTAACTAATTTTAAATTTCCCTCCAAGGCAACAAACATCTGTGTGTTATGGTAAACCATTTCACCAGATATTGTGAGCTAGTTCCTATTGCAGATAAGACTGCAGAGACAGTAGCTAAAGCGTTTAAAGAACGCATTATCTGCAGGCATACCACCCCAAAGTCCTTAGAACAGATAATGGAGGTGAATTCTGTAATGAGGTTCTTGAAAATTTGTGTACTTTATACAAGATCTCTAAATCCACCATTGTTCCTCATCATCCTGCCAGCAATGGGTTAGCCGAAAGAACAAATAAGAAAGTACTTGATGTTCTGAGAGCCACTATCAACCCCAATAGTGTGAAACTTGGGATGAAGTTATACCAGATGTCCAGTGTGCCATAAATTCTGCTTACAATGCTTCCATAGTGATACTCCACATATGCTTGTATGGTGTAGACAAGCGTTTACCCTATGAGTTGTTATATTCTACTCCGAAACCTAATTACAACCCTGATGATTTTCGTAGCAACTCGTACCAGCTATGCTCAAAGTGTTTTTAGAAGAATCCGTGAAACACTTCATAATCAACAGCAGAATTTACAAGAGTCCGCAAACACTCGAGCAAAGCCCATCTAAAATCAAAGTAGGTTCGAGAGTTAGCTGATTAACTTTAACAAAACGTCTGCAAGCCAAAGCTTGATCAAAAGTTGTCGGACCTTATCGTAGTAGTTGAACATATCACTGGAAATAAGTATAAGGTTAGAGAAATTAGTACTGGCAAATACAAAAGAATCGCATTTAGATCAATGAAATTAGTATGCGATGTTGAGGATATATGCTACCCAGACTAATGTGACAGATTCTGACAATCCTCCTGATCCTGTACTCTCTATCTCAATACTCAGTCAGATACTCAACCTGAATGTCGTTACTCCTTGCGTACTCGACAAGTAATGAGAAACCCGCAAGTATCTTTTGTAGATAATTCCTTCAAATCTCTCTCAGTCAAGGCATGTGTTGGCCATTGCAGAGGAATTCGAATCCTCCCAGAGATGATAACCATTCTGCATATGTAAACCTTACCCTCGCAGAATTGGGTTTAAATGTACATATCTGTATAATTAGATGTCCGAGATGAATGAAAGTGTCAACTGTGTTTATTATTAGCTGATCAGTTTGTCAGAAATTTTCGTGTTCACGTTCCCTCCGTATTCTGAGAATTAACAGTCTAGATTTGTGTGCACCGAATCTGCCTTTCTGTAAACACTTCTTTGTATATATTATCTTCCTCAGAATCCGTAGAGTGCATGAATACAGATCGATCGATCAATTCCATCCATATTGTATAATGACTTGTTCTTATAGTTTGTAATGATTACTTAACACCCATTACGTCAAAATCATGTTGTACCATCCATTAGTTCTAAGATATAATGAATTTGTTATGTATAGAATCAGCCCAGATCCGCCTGCCTGTTCAGCCTATAGATAGTAGTGTATGTCGGACGACATACGTAACATGACCGAGCTGTCAGCATAGTTGCTGATCCCTGTATTCCCTGTATTATATAGCATAGCATATTAGTATCCTCCATGTGCTTTAGACACGAGATCCCTCGTAGGCCTTTGGCTTGGAGTGACGTCATGGGCATACACATGGGCAGTGATCCCTTTGTCCCGGTCTCACTCGGCGGCAGACCTACAAGACGTGAACAGGCTTGGCACCGGGCTCCATCTCTCATCTCAGTCTGACAATATATCTACCATCCTACAAGTGTGTCTACTTTCAACCTGTGATATCTCCATTCAAGAACCCTTACGATACCACAACCACGTTGTTGAAGGTACCACTACCACGTTGTTGTAGGTACCACTACCACGTTGTTGTAGGTACCACAACCACGTTGTTGTAGGTACCACAACCACGTTGTTGTAGGTACCACTACCACGTTGTTGAAGGTACCACTACCACGTTATTGTAGGCACCACTACCACGTTGTTGTAGGTACCACTACCACGTTGTTGTAGGCACCACTACCACGTTGTTGTAGGTACCACTACCACGTTGTTGAAGGTACCACTACCACGTTGTTGAAGGTACCACTACCACGTTATTGTAGGTACCACTACCACGTTGTTGTAGGTACCACTACCACGCTGTTGTAGGTACCACTACCACGTTGTTGTAGGTACCACTACCAGGTTGTTGTAGGTACCACTACCACGTTGTTGTAGGTACCACTACCACGTTGTTGTAGGTACCACTACCACGTTGTTGTAGGTACCACTACCACGTTGTTGTAGGTACCACTACCACGTTGTTGTAGGTACCACTACCTCGTTTTTGTAGGTACCACTACCACGTTGTTGTAGGTACCACTACCACGTTTTTGTAGGTACCACTACCACGTTGTTGTAGGTACCACTTCATCACGCACTGATCCAGTTCCAAGCTCAGTGGCTTCATCATCACTTTTCTTTCCGCACTTTTTCCAGTTTTTGAGGCGGCAGAAAACATTCGAACGGCTGTTCGGATGTTTCAGTAATAATTTTAGAATTTTGCCCTTTCCCAGGATCTGTTCGGATATTGGCGACATTAGGATAATGGTAGGCCGGATATGCGAGGTATCACTTATTTTTTCGTTAGGTTCAGGATGATTTTTGCGAAATTAATACATACACAAACTTTCGCTTGCCTTATTCGACAAGAAGACCGTTGCTATTCAAGCCAAAATCGCAACTTTTACCTATTCGGAACGACATTATATATATATATATATATATATATAAAATATATATATAATATATATATATATATATATATATATATATATATATATATATAAAATATATATATATATATATATATATAAAGCTGTCAACATAATCCACGAAATCGTAATGACACGATTGCAAACTTGCATTTGTGGTCACAGAGGTGCCTGTGCTAACCTTCCTATGGTGTAGAAATATACCTAGTTGGATGAATCTTATTGTGGCTAGCTGGTCCAGTGGCTAACGTGACGGTCTGGAGTTTCGAGACTCTCTGGTCGCGGATTCTAACCGCACCCGTGGTATGGTTTGTATGCAATCATGTCATTACGATTTCGTGAGTCATATTAAGTATAAAAGAGAAACTGGGACCTACAAACACCAAAATGAATTCAAACTGTACTAGATCTAAGTAAGAATGACCAACGTTTAAGGAATAAGCAATCAAACAGGCAAGCAAAAAATCGTTTAGGTTTTGGGCAATGACATCCAAACGTTTTGCAAGGACCTAGAAAACACACATGCGTTATGGCCACATAAAAATTTAATTTTATAGATTCAACCAAAGATAACTCAATAAAATCGTACAGTGTGATTTAATTATAGCCAAAAAACGACATTCTCCAATTATTTCAGGGAAACCAATTTCTTTAATAAAATTGGCTTCTTTGTCTATACCTGCGATCTCGTGGCTTGTAGTAGGTCATCTATTCACCTATGTTCTCCCTGACCCCATTATTCATTTTCTCCCTCTTCATTTTTCTCCATTCTTCCATTCAGCTGGTGTCGGGCGATGCTGTACAGACGGGTTGTCCCAGCCACACACACCATGTGTTCTTTTGTTATATTTTGAGCATAGAGTAAGGAAGGTAACACAAAGGGAAGGCAGGCATGTAACTCAGCGTGAAGGCAGCCAAATAACACAGAGAGAAGGCAGGCATGTACCACAGAATGAAGGCAGACATATACCAGAGAGTGAAGGCAGGCATATACCAGAGTGAAGGCAGGCATGTACCACAGAATGAAGGCAGACATACCAGAGAGTGAAGGCAGGCATATATCACAGAGTGAAGGTATACACATACCACAGAGTGAAGGAAGACATATCACAGAGTGAATGCAGGCATGCAATCTCATAATCGGTAAGTCTCACAGGGTAAGTGACATCCACATTAATCAACCCAAAACATGAACCTCCCAGTCAAGTAAGTACATCTTGATTATTCGCCGTGACTGGTGGTAGTATCACACTGTGAGGGTGCCATTATAGTGTGACTGGTGTTATTATCTCACTGTGGAAGTACCATTATAGTGTGACCGGTGTTACTATCACACTATAAGGGTACCATTATAGTGGGACTGGTGTTATTATCACACCGTAGGGGTACCATTGTAGTGTGATTGGTGTTACTATCACACCGAAGATACCATTATACTGTGACTGGTGTCACACTATAATCTCACATGTAATGTAACATATAATGTCACATGTAATGTCACATTTAATCTCACATGTAATGTAAAAAATAATAATTTTGTACCAAAAGAACCTTAGAAAACTTACCTAACCTTATTATAACAAGCGCAGTTTAATTTAACCTAATCCAGCTAAATATATTTTAGATAAGTTCACAATAATTTAATAATAAACAAACACAATGAAATATATTTATTCTTTACGTTTAGAATGATTTTTTGCGAAATTATTACATACACAAATTTTCGCTTTCCTTATTCAGCAAGAAGAGCGTTGCTATTTAAAAGCCAAAAGTCTTACCTTTCAGGCAGACTTTTACTAATTATATATATATATATATATATATATATATATATAATATATATATATATATATATTATATATAAAATATATATATATATATATATATATATATATATATACATATATATATATATATATATATATATATATATATATATATATATATATAAATATATATATATATATATATATATATATATATATATATATATATATATATATATATATGCAATAAGATCACAGTAAACAGGTGATTTCAGAATATGCAAAACAACCACTCTGAAAGAATAGAGAAATTCCAAGCGCTTTCGTGACTACTCACATTATCAAGGAACTATGAAAGTAAAGCATCCAAGGAAGCTATATAAGGGGTCTGGTCGGCACCTCACTATCAAAATCCCACAACGGTTTAAACACATGACGCGCGGCGAGCCAACTTGGAAAGGTCCTTGGCACAACTCACCCCACAAACTATTCAAACCCAAGGGAAATAAGAAATTTTAAAGATTATTTGTCCAGTGTATTATTAAATTCTTCCCAAATTCTATTAATTATAAATGGATCTAATTTATATAAACCAAAGGAAATATTCATATTATTGTCAAAACTGCTTTTTATGAAAACAAGATTCAATTATATCCTGTCGACCATGGACTTGCTTGATACTACTTTCTCAACTTTTTGAAAATCAATTGGATGGTTAAAATCTCTTACATGAATAAATAGAGCATTGGAATCTTGTCCAGTTCTAATGCTATATTTATGTTGTTTTAATCTTAGTTCGAGATTTTTTACCAGTTTGACCGTAATAAACTTTATCGCAAATTTTACAAGGAATCTTATAGACACATCCATCAGCATTTTGGGGGGAATTCTTTATCAAAAGTTTTTTACTGTATCGAGATTTTTGAATACAACTTTAATATTAAAAGTCTTAAGAAAAGAAGGCATATCAACCAAGTTTTCATGGTAAGGGAGAACCAACATATTTTTATTTGAATAAGGCTGGTTGTCCCTTTTTGGATTGTAAAAGTATTTCTGGCAACTTTAAAGATTTATCAATTACATTTCTTGGGTATTTTAAATCATTACCTATTTCATAAATTTTGGATATTTCCTCATCTATGAACTCAGGACTACAAATTCGTAAAGCTCTCAGAAACATTGATGAGAAAACAGACAGTTTGACTCTATCTTGATGCGAGGAATAATAGTGGACATAGGAACAGTTATTAGTAGGTTTTCTGTAAATTTTAAATTTGAATTCATTATTACCCTTAATAATTAAAACATCTAGAAAAGGCAATGAGTTATTTTCTTCAAACTCAACAGTAAAGTTTATTGAATGGGCTAAGCTATTTAATTTTCCAAGGAAATGGTAAATTAAATAGCTTAGCCCATTCAATAAACTTTACTGTTGAGTTTGAAGAAAATAACTCATTGCCTTTTCTAGATGTTTTAATTATTAAGGGTAATAATGAATTCAAATTTAAAATTTACAGAAAACCTACTAATAACTGTTCCTATGTCCACTATTATTCCTCGCATCAAGATAGAGTCAAACTGTCTGTTTTCTCATCAATGTTTCTGAGAGCTTTACGAATTTGTAGTCCTGAGTTCATAGATGAGGAAATATCCAAAATTTATGAAATAGGTAATGATTTAAAATACCCAAGAAATGTAATTGATAAATCTTTTAAAGTTGCCAGAAATACTTTTTACAATCCAAAAAGGGACAACCAGCCTTATTCAAATAAAAATATGTTGGTTCTCCCTTACCATGAAAACTTGGTTGATATGCCTTCTCTTCTTAAGACTTTTAATATTAAAGTTGTATTCAAAAATCTCGATACAGTAAAAAAAACTTTTGATAAAGAATTCCCCCCAAAATGCTGATGGATGTGTCTATAAGATTCCTTGTAAAATTTGCGATAAAGTTTATTACGGTCAAACTGGTAAAAATCTCGAACTAAGATTAAAACAACATAAATATAGCATTAGAACTGGACAAGATTCCAATGCTCTATTTATTCATGTAAGAGATTTTAACCATCCAATTGATTTTCAAAAAGTTGAGAAAGTAGTATCAAGCAAGTCCATGGTCGACAGGAATATAATTGAATCTTGTTTCATAAAAAGCAGTTTTGACAATAATATGAATATTTCCTTTGGTTATATAAATTAGATCCATTTATAATTAATAGAATTTGGGAAGAATTTAATAATACACTGGACAAATAATCTTTAAAATTTCTTATTTCTTGGGTAGAATAGTTTGTGGGGTGAGTTGTGCCAAGGACTTTCCAAATTGGCTCGCCGCGCGTCATGTGTTTAAAACCGTTGTGGGATCTGATAGTGAGGTGCCGACCAGACCCCTTATATAGCTTCCTTGATGCTTTACTTTCATAGTTCTTTATAAAGTAGTAGTACGAAAGCGCTTGGAATTTCCTTTTT
>NW_026467257.1:0-11422 GCF_026875155.1 Cherax quadricarinatus
ATGGGGGTTTTTTTAAAAACCCCAACCTTTAGTTTTTAAATGGGAAAATCAATCCAAAAAATAAATTAAAAGGGGAAAAAATGATTAAAACGCTTGGCAAAAGCAGGCACAAAGGGGAAAATAAAAAAACTAAAAATCAATTTATTATTAAAAGAAGAAAAAAAAAGGGTAAAAAATCAAAAAAAAATAGAAAAGTTCCCCAAGAAATGAAATGGCCCAAAGACCTTTTAATCAAAAGTAAATCGGGGCAATGGGCCAAAAAAAAATTCCCCCGGGGAAATTTAATGGCAAATGTGGGGGGGAAATTGAAAAAACACAACCCTCCCCAGGTTTTTAAAAGGGGTGTAAACGATTTTTCCATAAATGAATTATTAGAAAGGATGATAAAAAGGCTTTTAGGCCCCAAAAGAACAGGGTTTTGGCAATGAAAAAAATAAAAATCCCCGGGATAAACTGTTTGCAAGGCAAAAAGGAAAATTAAAAAAGAAAACGGGGGGAAATTTTCAACTTCCACAAAGGGGCGGGCCCCCGGGTGAAAATTTAAAAAGGACATTTTAAAGAAAGGGAATTTTTTTAAATAGACAAAAAATAAATTCCTTTTTGGGGGGAAATTTTAGGAAAAATTAAAGGCAGTTGTGCCAGAAAACTTTAAATTTAACAAAGAATCTGATTTTTTACAAAGGGGCCCTTTCCTTAGAATTTATTTACTTTGCAAAAAGGATTGGGAGGTAACTAAAAGGAATATGAATGTGAAAAAAGGCTTCAGAAGGCTTTTTGACAGGCCCCATTCAAACTTGAAAAAAAAATTTTAAGGCCATTGATAGGGAAAATTTTTTTCCGGATAAGGATGGTTAAATGCACGGAAACATAAAAAGGAAAATCAAGTGGGAAACGTACCGACTGTTTCCCAGGGGTCAGGGTTGGCCCCCCGGGTTCACTTTCTAAAAAGGGAAATAGTGGGATAAAGAGGAATAAGAAGTTTTCCAAAAAAAAAAAAGGGTGAATAATTGCGAAATTTAAACACCCGGAAATTTCAATAGGTTAGGGCGGAAATCAATCAGAATATAGAAAGCAGATTTCAAAAGTTGGAAGGAAAAAACCGCCATTATAAACAAAAATGTGTTTTTTAAATGGGTTTCAAAAATTTTTGGGGTTTGGTTGATTAAAAAAACCAAAGCACTAGTCATAAGTTCGCAATAAAGGCCCCTCCCCGAATTCTTGGCTTAACAAGAAGCTAAATAAAAAGGGTCCTCGGGTTTGTTCTCCCCTTTAATCCTTGGTTGGCCTATTTCCGGGTCTTCGGGCACCGTTTAAGAATGGAAAATTCTCTGGAAAACAAAAAAGGAGAAAAACAAAGTTTTGTTCCATGTACAGAAATCTTCCCTTGAAAAGCGGGGGACCTCTGACTTTAAAAGGGGCGTAATTTATGGGGTTTTTAAAGGTTAAATGGAAACCCAAAAAATAAAAAGGGAAAAAATTTTCAAAAACTAGTGAAGGACCGTAGCGGGGTTTTCGAAAAAAATCGATTCGGGTAAAAGGAAGCACGGTAGGCAAAGGTTTTTATGGATGAAGGAAACAAACTCCCGGACAGTTAACACTAAAACGGGGTTTATTTTAAAAAAAAGGTTATAAATAAAATTGGTTGGGGGTTGTATTGGCCTGATTTTTTGGTAAGGGTCTTCCCGATTTCCTTCCTTAATAATGTAAAAACCCTAGGGGGGGTTTCTAAAACCGTAAATTGACCCCCCTCAAATTTTAGCCTCGCATGTTTCCCCTTTCTAGTTTTATTGGAGAAAGTTCTTTTAAGCCCGGGGCCCCCCTCCCGGGGGGGATGTGAAAAACATTTCCAGTGGAAAAACAAGAAGGGATCACAGGGTTCTTCCCTATTTTAAAGTTTTTTCAGTCACCCCACCCCCTTTTTTCGAAACAACCCGCTTTACCCCGGGTTTTACTTATTTTCCCTCCTCATTGTTTGGTTTAAAATTTTTGACCCCAAATCAGTTTTTAACCATAACCTTTTTTTTCCCCTTGAACCATATTTTTTTGGGGTTTGGTTGTTCCTTTAAAACCGGGTGTTTTAGGGACCTGTCTGGAAAATTCGGGTGCACCCAAAAAGCCGGAGCATTTTTTAACAATTTTTTTGTCAAAATTAAAATTTTGGGGAATGGGAAAAAGGGACTTTTTTTTTTTCCCCTTTTTGGTACCCAGTTTCTTGAAAACCCAGAAATTTTTTGAAAACCTCCCCCCAATTTTAAAACCCAAGCCCGCACTTTCACCCCCCCCCCCGTACAATTGTTTTTTTTCTCAAAATTTCTTTCAAAGTTCCCATTTCCCCCCCAATTTTTTTCTTTTTCTTCCCCCACCCCCCCCCACCCCTTTTTAAAAATTTTTTTATTTTCCCATTTTATTTCCTAATTAAAATTGTTCCTCCCCCTTTGTTCCAATACTTATTTCCCCCCCAAAAAAATTTTAACCCCCCTTTCCCCTAACCCCCCCTTTTTTTTGGGTCATTTTTCCCCTTTTCCCCTTTTCCCCCCTCCATTAAAACCCCCCCCTAAATTTTTTCCCTGGGCTTGGCCCTCCGGGGGTTTTAAGGCAAACCACCTGCTTTCAAAAGGTTTTTCCTTAAGGGGGGCCCCTCCAATTTGGACATTCCCACCTTAAGGGGGGGGTTTTCCCTTAAATTTTTACAATTTAATTTTCCGGGAAATAATTTCCTTCCCCCTTCCGGAAATAAAAAAAAAAAAAAATTTAAATTTCCAGGAACCAAAGGGCCCCCTTAAAAAATTTGGGGAAAAACCCCCCCCAAAAAAAACCCAAAATTTCAATTTTTGGGGGTATGAATTTCTTTTACCCTGCAAAGCAGATTGTTGAAAATATTTATGCCCGAAATGAGGAAAAATTTGAAGAACAAAAAGGGGGTTTTTTTCTTTTTTGTCTTTTTTTTTTATACTCAGAATTTTTTTCCTTTACCCATATCAAATTGAAAACTTTTGCAAATTGTTTTTTTTCCTCCCCCATTCTTTGGGTTAATGTTCCCGGACCTTTTTTTGTCTAAATTAGGAAGCAGGAGGGGGACTGCGGGGGGGGGGGGAAATTTTTTGGGGTGGGGTGGGGTGGGGGGTGGGGGTTTTTTTTTTAAAGGGGGGGGGGGGGGGGGAAAGGGGGGAAAGGGAAAAAGGGGGGGGGGGGGAGGGGGGAAACCCATCGGCCCGGGGTTTGAAACTGAGGGGTTTACTAATGGGGTGAAATTTCGTTCTTAAAACCCTTTTCAAAGATTTTTTTGATAGGGGCTTTACGTAAGGGTCTGTATTTTTTTGCTATTGCTTTACTTCCCCAAAGTGGAGTGGGGAATGTCTGTTTTTTTTTTAATAACTGTGGGCCAAACCCCGTGTCCATCCCCCTCCCATGGGATGAAAAAAGCACGTGATGGGGAAATTTCTGCATTCTTAAAAACACGGATTCCAGGTGCATAGGCAGTCTTTTTTCCCCCTTTCGAAATCTTTTTGGGCGTCAAGAAACGTCAAGGCTTTTTTAAAAAATTTCTGGCTTGTTATAAAAAATTCCATTTAGTTTTTCGACTCTCAGTCTGGTTGGGCGGCTCACTAAAACCGAGTCATACGGGGACTTGAGAACCACTCTTTTCCTTTCGCCAGGGTAGGACCCATCTTTTTTAAGTAGGGGCCCAAAGGGGATGTTTTCCGATTGGATTTGGCATAAGAAAAGAAATACTTTGGGTTTCTTAGATTTCATTTAGGGTTTTTAGTTTTTCCCCGATTCTTGGCTCCATGGGATTCCTTTTAGCTTTATTCGATTTTTTCTACTCCTCTGACCAGTGCCCTCCCACGTACTGCGATATATTGCCTTTTTTTTACCGCTCTGTTTTTCTTTGCTTTTGCCTTTAATGGGGAGCCTTCCCTTTTTCTTTTTTACATCTTCTCCTCCTTTTTTTTTAAGGAATATCCTTAGCATCATCTAGGATAATTTTGGCGGTTTTTTGCTTGGGCCCCTATTTTCCCCAGCTTATTCTTTAGGATTTGGGTTTTAATTTTGGGCTCACTTTATTTCTTTTTATTAAAGATGAAGGGTTCAGAGAACCGACACATTCCATCACTTGTTATTGAATTTTTAATTTGGTGAAGGCTTCCTTGTGTTGGGGGTTCGCGCTTACAGCGAACCTCGATTATGTTGTGATCCAGTACATTTTTTTTGAATGGTACATTTTTGAACCAGATCACACTGTAGGAAGAAGGTCCTGATTTTCCATCTGGGAGGCCTATTATTGTTCATTTAAGGAATTTTTTGCGAGATTTTAAAAAACTCGTGGGTCGAGTTTCGTCTGAGCTATCTCCTGGTGTTACTCTGCAACAACATTTTTGCTAAAACCTCCTTTAGGGGGCTTAATTTAAAACCCCATGAGTAAAATTTTTGGGGGGAGAAGCTGGAAGATTTTTTCCCGACAGGGGTCAATTTTCAACAGCGTTCGTGAATTGTTTGGGGGGGTTTTTCATCCAGGGTTTTATGCTATTTTAAAAACCAATTTTGTTCACGACTTTACTGCTAAACCCACTACATCATTTGAGGGATTTTTATTCTGAACAAATAAGTGACTTTTTCGATATACAGGGCCAAACCCCCCCCCCTTTTTTTTTTTTTTCCTGTTCACTTTTGTCGCATCTGGGGAGGTTTTAAAACCCCGGGATCGATATTTTGTTTTTCCCCCAAATTTTCCTTTATTGGGTCTTGGAAAACCGCGAAATTGTCACAAGCCTCCGATGCAACACCCCCAATTTCCCGGAACACGTTAAAAAAATTACCACTGTCTGGAAAATCGCCAGCTCCTGCCCCCCAAAATCTGCTCCGGAGGGTTTCAACTAAGGGCACCTAAAATAGGAATAAGCAAATAATGTTATTGCAGTGATAACCCAGGCACTGACAGAGCTCACACGGGGCAGGCCCCAAGTACAAAATGTTTTTTTTTTTTTTTTTTTCAACCGACTAACGCACCTTTCAAGGGAGGGGAAATTTCCGACCTAGAAAATGTACAAGAACTTTTACGGCGCGCTAACGGGGATAAAACACCTCATTACTGGGAGCGCTTGGGTTTCTAAAAAGATTCCCCCGGAACCAGGAGGGGGAGGATACAATTTTATACACCTGGAAAATCCAGAGGGACAGTACCGAACTTGCACACGAAAACACT
Organism: Cherax quadricarinatus; assembly: GCF_026875155.1. NCBI lineage: Eukaryota > Metazoa > Arthropoda > Malacostraca > Decapoda > Parastacidae > Cherax > Cherax quadricarinatus. The sequence continues at coordinate 5,204 of NW_026467257.1, forward strand.
CACTACGAAACAAAAAAACTTTGGGAGACGAGCACCACCCCCCAATGAAAAGCAGGGTGTCACTAGCACGTTAAGAGACCATACAATAAGGTCAGGGGCCCGAGACGTCAACGCCTCCCGCACACATAAGGGGATACCAACAGACCCCGGGAGTCTTCAAGCTGGCACTGGACAACACCTAAAGTCAGTTCCTGATCAGCCGGGCTGTGGCTCGACGTTGGTTTTTCGTGCAGCCAGCAGCAACGCCCCGGTTGATCAGGCGCGATCCACCAGGGGGCCTGGGCACAGACCGGGCCCCGGGGCGTTGACCCCCCAAACTCCTCCAGGAAACTCCAGGTAAACCCAGATTTATTTTTATTTTTGGGGGGTACTTTTAGAGGGGGAAATGTAGAAGCAAAGACAAAATTTCAGTATGATTTTGGGCCCCAAACAACAAAAAAAAATAAAACAAAAATTTTTATATAAAGGCGGACCTGACAAATTTGGGACACGATGGCACTTCCGACATTCCCAACTGTTAAATCCCAAAATAGCACGCATTTAAAAATAGCCATTTTATCTAATATATCTAACAAGTTAAAAAAAAAAAACTTTGACAAAAATTTTTGGGGATTCGCCAAAAAATCTGCCTTTTAAAACCCGCATAAAATCAAAAAAATTTAGATAATTCCCAAAAAATTTTACGTCTGAATTTTTAAACACACTTTTTTAATTGTCGTGAAAAAAATTTCAAAACAATCAAATAATGGGGTTTTGGGGCGAAAAGTGAAAGTTACTTCCGAAAAAAGGCCTAGAACTCGGCCCGGCCCACCCCAAAAAAAAAAATTTTTTTTTGCGGGAAAACTTTTTTTTTTCCGTTATTTCTTTTAAAAATGATGTTCTAGGCAGTTACCTCTTTTAAAAAACCCCTTTTCATCACTCACATACCAAACAATGAAGAAGGGGACGAGGATAACTCATTTAATCGAATAAAGCTGGGGGGACTCTCGCATATTTTGGGCCCACATCGCCGCCACCTACCTGAAATTAAAAAACTATAAATTCTTGTAGAAACGTTGTAGAAAAATAAACTTGTACCATTTTTGCCAAAAAAGGAGCTATTTTTCTGTATGAATAACTTTTTCCAAATTTTTTTTTGATTTTTGGTGATTTAGCTCGACCGGGGGCCTGCGCACCTAAAAAGGAGAAAAGCAAAAAATATTTTTGAGTAAAACACCAAGGCAGCTCGATGAAAAACCCCACTCACCGACTTTTAAATCTCGCAAAAAAATTCAAATTTTAAAACCCGCAAATAATAGCAAAAAAATGAGGTTCAGTCAGATCCGGGGGCCCCAGACCGACAAATGAATTAGTCCGAGGGAGCATTCACCAAACAACTTCAATAACAAAAAAAATAAAGGGGACCAAATAAACCAAATCCAAACCGATAAACGGAAAATAACTAAGCAACACAACCCCAACTTATGCTGAACAATTAAATCGGTAGCACCGATGTATGAAAAAGGCTTATTCCCTCTAAGAAAAAAGGGGGGTAATGTAAAACAGAAAGAGACAGGCGCTCCCTTAAAAGGGGACGGAAAAGAATAACAAAGCGGCTAAAAGAGGTCAAAATACTGAAATCGTAGGGGACACTGGTCAGAGAAATAGCAAGCACGAACTTAACTAAAAAAATCCCTTTTGGAGTCGAATCCCGGGGAAGAATAAAAGCCTAAATAAATCGAAAGAAAACCCCAAATATTTCTTCCTATGCCAAATCAAAATCGGAAAAACGCCATATTGGGCCCCCTTTAAAACAAATGGGTCCTCCCAGATGAAAAAGAAATGAGTGAGCTACTCAAGTCCCCCAAAATGACTCAGTTTTTAGCAACCGCTAACCAGACGAATCGAAAATCAAAATGAATTTTTTATGAGAGAGCCACAAAATTTGATTAACACAAGCCATCCGAGTTTTCCGACGCCAAAAAACTTTGAACAGGCGATAAATGACATGCCCTGCACCTGCCCCAGGGCCAGACCATGGGAAATCTGGTTCATCAAGAAAGCAAAACCCCTATCACGAGCCTTTTTCCCCCTATGGAAGGACTGGGCACGGGGGCGTCCCCCAGTTACTAAAAACAACAAATGCCCCCCCCACAAAGGGGCAGTAAAGCCCAAAGCAAAGAACACAGACCCAAAACATTAACATCCCCTATCATAAAAATTTTGAAAGGTCCCAAGAAGCAAACACCACGCACAAACCCACTTTTTACAACCCAGGCAACATGGGTTTAAACAGGTCCCCTCCTGTCTGTCACAATTGGACCACTACACAAGGGCCAAATGCACAGAAGACAAAAAGAAAGCAGATGTATATATACAGACTTTCAAAAGCCTTCGACAAGGTGACCAGGCGTAAAGCGCCAAATGCTGCTAAAGGAATAAAGGGAAAAATCGGCGTGGGTCTATAATTTCCTCACTAACAACACAGAGAGTAGTCGTCAACAAGTAAAGTCCGAGGCAGCTCGGTGAAAAGCTCTGTTTCCCCAAGGCACAGTATCGCCCCCTTTTCCTCATCCCATATCCGACATAGCAAGGATGTCACCACATACCGGTCCCCCTTTGCAGATACACCCGAATCTGCATGAAAAAGTGTCTTCCATTGCAAAACCCGCAAGGGCCCCGGCGGACATCAACCAAATCTTTCAGTGGGGCAGAAAAATATAAGTTCAAACGATGAAAATTTAATTACTCAGATATGGTAAACATGAGGAAATTAAATCTTCATCAGAAAAAAACAAATTTGGCCACAAAATAGAGCGAAACACCAAGTCAAAGCCTGGGGGTGATCATGCGAGATCTCACCCAAGACCATAACATTGTATCAATCGCATCTGCAAAAAATGACAGGATGGATAATGAGAACCTTCAAAACTAGGGAGGCCCAAACCCATGAGACACCTTCAGGTCACTTGTTTTTATCTAGGTAGAATTTGCTGCACACAACAACATTTCAAAGGGAGGGGAAATTGCCGACCTAGAAAAAGTACAGAGAACTTTTACGGCGCGCAAACGGAGATAAAACCCTCAATTCTGGGGGCGCTTGAGGTTCCTAAACCTGTATTCCCGGTTTCGCAGGAGGGGAATACAAAATTTAAAACACCTGGAAAATCCAAAAAGGACTAGAACCGAAAATTGCACACAAAAAACACTCACACGAAAAAAAAGACTGGCAACGATGACAATCCCCCCCCAAGAAAAGCAGCGTGCACTAGCACGTTAAGAGACCCTACAATAATGTCAGGGGCCCAACTGTTTAAATGCCTCCCAGCACACATAAGGGGGTTACCAACAGACCCCTGGCAGTCTTCAAGCTGGCACTGGACAAGCCCTAAGTCATTTCCCTTTTATCAGCCGGCTGTGCTCGTCTTGTTTGCGTGCAGCCAGCAGCAACAGCCTGGTTATCAGCTCTGATCCACCAGGAGGCCTGGTCACAGACCGGGCCGCGGGGCGTTGACCCCGGAACTCTCTCCAGTAAACTCCAGGTAATTGCGTTTGACTCTGTAAGTAGTCTACGAATGAAAGGTATTTTGTTGTTCGTTGCTGGCTTTAGACCATGTATATTTGCAAACAAGAATGTCATCAGATTGGTGGTATTGGTGGTACTGGGGTGGTCTTTTTTTCCCTGGCACTAATATCTGTATCTGTTGGTTTGGAGTGGAGGCCATTGACTGTGATTCCACTCTAGAAATGATTGGATTTGGTGTACGATTTCTGCCACTTCCTGCCAGTTTTTTTTCCTTCCTGGCACTAAAAAACCTCTCTCTTGAATAGCTGTGGCTACCCAGGTTTTCCCATGGCCCGGATGTTTTGTATCTTTTTGTCCCCTTTAGATGGTGTGCCTGGCAATATAAGTTATAGCACTGTCTTTCCTGTACTGAAGAGTGACACGTTTCAGGGTGGAAAAGCTTACAGGAAGGGAGGTTGCATTTTCCTGTTGTCATATGGGCACTGCATTTTCTAGGGTGGTCAAAGTTGCACGTCCCATCTGTTTTTCCAGATATTCCATGTTTATCTGGAGTTTATCTGGAGAGAGTTCCGGGGGTCAACGCCCCCGCGGCCCGGTCTGTGACCAGGCCTCCTTAGGTCAGTGTCCCAGGATGCGACCCACACCAGTCGACTAACACCCAGGTACCCATTTTACTGATGGGAAACATAGACAACAGGTGGAAAGAAACACGTCCAATGTTTCTACTCTGGCTGGGAATCGAACCCAGGCCCTCACCGTGTGAAGCGAGAGCGTTAACCACCAGGCAGATACCAAGTGCATAATATTTGCATAGGCTTGGTTTCTGTTTGCCTTGGATTTTTTTGACTGTATTCCCTGCTGTTGCATGTCTTCTTGCTTATTTCTATCTTCACTAGTACTAACAATGGAGCTCTCACCAGTTATTTCTGGTAAAATATCTTCACTGTTTCTAGGGGAATCCCCTTGTTTGCTATCTCCTGTGGTACTGCTAGTTTGTAATATTGATTTTATCTTGTCATTGACTACTCTTGTGTCTAATTTATCACATTGTCGGTTCTCTGAACCATTCATCATCACTCTGTAAATACATAGTATAATTCATATACGTACACATGCACATGCATACATACGCAATAGTGTACATACGTACATGTGAAAAAATGATACTATGTACAGTCCAGGACATTTTATTAGAGGAAACGTTTCGCCGCGAGTGGCGAAACGTTTCCTTTAATAAATATCCTGAACTGTACTAGTGTACATGCTTACATTGGGACACATATGCTTACTTTCACTGGGACACATATACGTACATGCTTACTTATATTTGAACACATACGTACATGCTTACTAATATTTAGACACATACGTACATGCTTACTTACATTTGGACACATACATACATGCTTACTTACACTGGTGAGTGTAAGTAAGCATGTATGTATGTGTCACCCCTAGAAGAAGTGAAAAATTCCCTGTATTAAGATCCCAAGATGTTGCTGTGTCAGACAGGAATGTAGATGAATGGTTCACAGAACCGACAAGTTGATAAATTAGACACATGTGTCTAATTTATCATACACGTACATGCCAATTTACATTGGGACATACATACGTACATGCCAGTTTACATTGGGACATACATACATACATGCCAGTTTACATTGGGACATACATACGTACATCATTATCTACACTGGGACATACGTACATGGTTACTTACACTGGAGCACAGGTACATACGTACATGGTTACTTACACTGGAGCACAGGTACATACGTACATGCCAGTTTACATTGGGACATACATACGTACATCATTATCTACACTGGGACATACGTACATGGTTACTTACACTGGAGCACAGGTACATACGTACATGCGGGCGTGAGTTGAGAGACTACTCTATTTGTAACAATGTGAGTTATGATCTATTTCAAAGATACAAGCAAATCCTGTCAATAATTAATTTTAAATAATTAATGAGCTAACCCGAAAAAAAAAGCAATTTTCAGACACCATACTTTATGGCCCCTCGCGGGTTTAGTGCTTCCCCATAAATGTAATAATAATCTGTATCTGTTATTAAACAGTCATTTAATAAGGTGTTATTTCCATACTAATGTTGTTACGGGACTATGGGACCCACACATATTGATGTATTTAAGTAACAGTTACTCTGGAATACCTAATTATATTGAATTTTTTTTTTTTTATATTTTATTTAAAACTTCATGTACAAATATTAATAGGTACATATATAAAATAATGAACAAGGACAACATCAGTAAAACAATATATAAACACAAAACAATCCAGGCAACATCTGACAGTCTACTATATACAAGTTTTTAAAACATATCACAATTTAAGAAGGAATAAAGTTATAATAACAAAGGCCACAAAATGGCTATAAACAAAACTCCTAAAATTACAACCTCAACACAATAATGCACCAAGCTTAATGCAATCACCCATAAACAATTCGCAACAAATACACCAGACCTACAATATGCCTTATTAAGAAACCTGTGCTGCAACACAGGTGACCCAACATCCCTCCCCCCCACTCACACACACACATTGAAAACTAACCCTATCACCAACCTGAATAATCATGACATTAATTATCCTCAATTTAGGATTATTATGACACATGTCACTTGAGGAAAATTATTTACAAAAAATGAATGGTACAGGGCACCAAAAAGACA
>NW_026467259.1:0-34149 GCF_026875155.1 Cherax quadricarinatus
AAGGGTCTTCTTGCCGAAAAAGGCAATCGAAAATTTGTGCATGCAATAATTTCGCTAAAATCTTTTGAACCAAACTTAAAAATTATATTTCATTGTTTTGTTTACCATTGACCATGTAACTAGGCAATATATATATATATATATAATATTATAATATTTTATATATAAAATATATATATATATAAAATATATATATATATATATATATATAGGAAGGGTGTTAATGTGCATTTTAAAAACTGTAGTGTAAAGCACCCTTCTGCAAGACAGTGATGGATTTGAATGATGGTGAAAGTTTTTTTTTTTTCGGGCCACCCTGCCTGGTGGAATCGGCCAGTGTGATAATAATAAAAAAAAATAAATATAATATAATAATATATATATATAATATATATATATTTTATAATATTTTATATAATATATATATATATATTTTATATATATATATTAAATAGATAAAAGTGTGTACTTTCAATTTCCTTTATCAGAGCAGCGAACGGACATCCCAGTGCATCGTTTCAGCGTAAATAGTTGAAGTGTTGTGCAGTTTCAGAGGATTTGGTGTTGTCGAGTCAGGACCAGTCAGCGCCTCCCCCCAATCCGCTGGGGGAGGGGGGGGCGTGTGTAGTAAACAGTGACCCTTTCATAACGCCTCACACCTGCGCGTCTCCCCCGCCTCACCCACCCAACTCCCAACGCCACCCCATCAGTAGAGGGTACTTCTCCCCTAACCCACGATGTCAGCGATGGCACTGCAGGGAGTGCCGGGCTCACAGAACTTCCACTACGGGGACAGCATCGGGGAGTTCGACCGCGAGGCAGCTGTCAGGTGTGCCACAGCAAGTGTGTACCCAGTTCCTCAAGCTTCAACATCCGTGCACACGAGGGCCTGGATCTTCAATAAACTTGGCGTCCACCAGACGCTGACATGTCCCAGGGGAGCTCTTCATCGGGCTGCTAAACGGAGTCACTGGCTTCTTGGACCTCTTGGGGGGGGTCGAGGTGCTCGTGCAAGCACAGATCCCAGGGCAACTTGCTGCTGTTTGCAATGGCTGTCTACCGAGGAGAACAGGCACCTAGCAACATCTGTTGTTGGGGCAATGGATGAATTCCCTGCTATGTTTTTTACTGCTCATTACTCGTAATTTGTCTATGATTGTAATCATGTGATAACGTGTTTATCATTCATTACCTTTGAAACTTGTCATGATTGTGACCAGCTCTACCTGGAGCTCATTACCTTTGTAAATTCTCATGATTAATGTGGTTTATGATTCATTACCTTTGCAATTATTCATGAGTGTGACCAGCTCTACCTGGAGCTCATTACCTTTGTAACTTGGTCAGGATTATGACCAGATCTAGTTCATTAAACCTTTGTAACTTGCTCAGCTATCAAAAATTTGGAGTCCATCCCTGGACCAAAATTAGGGACCTCTGTAATCTTTTAAACAAACCCCCCCCACAGGAGGGGTAGGGGGTCATAATAAACATATTAAACTAACTAACAAACCTTTTCAGAAAAGCGGAAACATCTGTTTTTCATTATAAAAGGGGTTGCCGAAAAATTTAAATCAAGGGGCCTTATTTAGAAATGTTTAAGGGTACTAACAAAAAAAAATTTTTTAAAGTACAAACAAAAAATTTTATCGGGAAAGTCTGGTATCTTATGTAAATGCCCCTATTTTCCACATATGACGGGCCTTAGCACAAACACCAAAAATCTTCTCTTTTCCCGAAAAATTTACTCAGTTTAACTTACGGGGTTTTGGGTTTTGTTTTCTGGTTATTTTTTGGGGGTTGGTTAGTTTTAAATATTTGGTTAAGGGGGTTTCTGTGCCCTTTTGTTTTTTAAAAGTTTTTTACTAGGCTGATTTTTCCCTGTCTGTCGAGGGCCTGCCCTGTTCTCTTTCATTCCCGGGCGTCCTTCTTCCCCTTTCATTTCTTATTTATTCCCATTCTTTCGCTTTTCTGTTATGGTCGAAGTCCCAACTCCTTGATACTTCTGGGACCCATTGAAGGGGGTTTCTGTTGAAGAATTTTTTTCCATCCCACCTTCTTGAATAGCAACCCTACGGGGCGGGAATATTTTTTTTCTTTTCAATACCCCCCAATTTTCGGGAAAAAAATGCCCAGCGGGGACAGGCCCAATCTCCTTTTAAAATATGATGCACACAATCTTTTTTTTTTCTCCCCTTTCATTTTTTTTAAATTCCTAAAGCCAAAAAAAAATTAGTAACATCCCCCTCTCTTTTTTTTTTCCCCTATTTTTTCCCCTCCATACCTGTTGTTTAAAATTTAAGCACCTCTTTTTTTTCCCCTTACATTTTCCCCAGACACCTGGGGGCCGATATCACTTCTGCAAAGGTTTTCTTTTTTTTTTCCGCCCTTCTTTTACCAAGCTGCCCCACGATATTCCTTTTCCCCAAATTACATAGCTACTTTTGATCTTTTTCTTTAAAAACCTTCTTCCCGCAATTTTTCCCAAATTCCCCCTCCAGGCTTTTGTACTTTGCTTCAGCACTAACCATAACTCCCACCCCCTTTTTTCCCTGCCGATATCTCCTCCAAAACTGATTGCAAGACTTTATTTAGCTTTTTTCCCCACTGTTTTCCACTTTTGCTCTTTTAAACCTTTCCCGGGCCATGCTTTCCTTTCTCAGAAAATTCCATCCTTAATTTCACTTGCCCCTACATCCTATTTTTTTGGGGTTTTACTTTTTTTTTTTTCTTGTTTGGTTGCACTATTTTTTTCAATCTATAAACTTTAAAAATCCCAGTGTTGTTTTTGTGTGTGTGGTGTTGTGGGGGGTGGGGTGTGTGTGCGGTGTGGTTTGTGGTGTGGTGTGGGGTTTTTTGTGTGTGTGTGTTTGTGTGTGTTTTTGGTGGTGTTTGTGTGTGTGTTTGTGTGTGTGTTTTTGTGTTTTTGTTTGGGTGTGTGTTTGTGGGGTTTAGTGTTGTTTTTTTGAGTGTGGTGTGTGTTTGTGTTTTGTGTGTGGGGTGTTTTTGAGTGTGTTTGGGTGTGTGTTTTGTGGTGTGTTTGTGTGTGTACTCCCTATTGTACTCCAAACCCAGTTGAGGTTGCGGGGGGGAGCCCAGCTTTTCCCCGGCCCCGCCTCTTCCCCTGGGTCCCCACTAGGTCCCCTCCCCCCGGGGCCGTGAGCTTTTAAACATACCTCTGCTTAAAGCTATGTAAGGATCCTGCCTCCAAATACCCTCGCTTTCCCCAAAATATTCCACTTTCTGACTACTCTGGCGGAAAAAAAACTTCCCCAACATCCCTGTGATTCATCTGTGTCTTCAGCTTCCAAAATGTTCCCCCCTTTTTTACTGTGTCCCCAAACTCTGGGAAAATCCTTTTTTTGTCCACCTTGTCAATTCCCCCCTCAGTATTTTTTTAAGTCGTTATCATGTCCCCCCCATCTCTCCTGTCCTCCATTGTCGTCAAAGGGTTTATTTTCCCCCCAAACCTTTTCCCCGTAAAGGAAAATACCTCTTAGCTCTGGGGCAGTCTTGTTTTTTCAAAACCCTTTTCACTTTCTCCTTTTTTTCAAAGGCTTGGCTAGGGGTGGGTTTCCAAACTGGGGCCGCATACTCCAAAAAATGGGCCCTTAAAACCTAAAAGGGGTACAGGGTCCTGAAAAAGATTCCTTATTAAATGTCCCCCAATGCTGGGTTTTGAGGTTGCTAGGCCGGGCCCTATGCTGCAGGGGTTATTTGGTTGATGTGCGCCTCAGGAGATGTGCCCCGGTGTTATACTCACCCCAAATCTTTTCCCTTGAGTGAGGTTTGTAGTCTCTGACCCCCTAGATGTACTCCGTCTGCGGCCTTCTTTGCCCTTCCCCAATCTTCATGACTTTGCACTTGGTGGGATTGAACTCCAGGAGCCAATTGCTGGACCAGGTCTGCAGCCTGTCCAGATCCCTTTGTAGTTTCTGCCTGGTCTTCGATCGAGTGAATTCTTCTCATCAACTTCACGTCATCTGCAAACAGGGACACCTCAGAGTCTATTCCTTCCGTCATGTCGTTCACAAATACCAGAAACAGCACTGGTCCTAGGACTGACCCCTGCGGGACCCCGCTGGTCACAGGTGCCCACTCTGACACCTCGCCACGTACCATGACTCGCTGCTGCCTTCCTGACAAGTATTCCCTGATCCATTGTAGTGCCTTCCCTGTTATCCCTGCTTGGTCCTCCAGTTTTTGCACCAATCTCTTGTGTGGAACTGTGTCAAACGCCTTCTTGCAGTCCAAGAAATGCAATCCACCCACCCCTCTCTCTCTTGTCTTACTGCTGTCACCATGTCATAGAACTCCAGTAGGTTTGTGACACAGGATTTCCCGTCCCTGAAAACCATGTTGGCTGCTGTTGATGAGATCGTTCCTTTCTAGGTGTTCCACCACTCTTCTCCTGATAATCTTCTCCATGATTTTGCATACTATACATGTCAGTGACACTGGTCTGTAGTTTAATGCTTCATGTCTGTCTCCTTTTTTAAAGATTGGGACTACATTTGCTGTCTTCCATGCCTCAGGCAATCTCCCTGTTTCGATAGATGTATTGAATATTGTTGTTAGGGGTACACATAGCGCCTCTGCTCCCTCTCTCAATACCCATGGGGAGATGTTATCTGGCCCCATTGCCTTTGAGGTATCTAGCTCACTCAGAAGCCTCTTCACTTCTTCCTCGGTTGTGTGCACTGTGTCCAGCACTTGGTGGTGTGCCCCACCTCTCCGTCTTTCTGGAGTCCCTTCTGTCTCCTCTGTGAACACTTCTTTGAATCTCTTGTTGAGTTCTCACATACTTCACGGTCATTTCCTGTTGTCTCTCCTCCTTCCTTCCTTAGCCTGATTACCTGGTCCTTGACTGTTGTTTTCCTCCTGATGTGGCTGTACAACAGTTTCGGGTCAGATTTGGCTTTCGCTGCTATGTCATTTTCATATTGTCTTTGGGCCTCCCTTCTTATCTGTGCTATTTCGTTTTCTGGCTCTACGACTGTTCTCCTTATTCTCCTGGGTCCTTTGCTTCTATATTTCTTCCATTCCCTAGCACACTTGGTTTTTGCCTCCCTGCACCTTTGGGTAAACCATGGGCTCATCGTGGCTTTTTCATTATTCCTGTTACCCTTGGGTACAAACCTCTCCTCAGCCTCCTTGCATTTTGTTGCTACATATTCCATCATCTCATTAACTGGCTTCCCTGCCAGTTCTCTGTCCCACTGAACCCCGTTCAGGTAGTTTCCCTCATTCCTGTGTAGTCCCTTTTCTTGTAGTTTGGCTTCATTCGCCCTGGCCTTCCTGCTTCTCCCTCCACTTGTAGCTCTACTGTGTATTCGAAGCTTAAAACCACATGGTCACTGGCCCCAAGGGGTCTTTCGTATGTGATGTCCTCGATATCTGCACTACTCAAGGTGAATACTAAGTCCAGCCTTGCTGGTTCATCCTCTCCTCTCTCTCTTGTAGTGTCCCTTACATGTTGGCACATGAAGTTTTCCAGTACCACCTCCATCATCTTAGCCCTCCATGTATCTTGGCCCCCATGTGGGTCCAAGTTCTCCCAATCGATCTCCTTGTGGTTAAAGTCACCCATGATCAGGAGCTTTGCCCTGCATGCATGAGCTCTTCTGGCCACTTTAGCCAGTGTGTCAACGATCGCTCTATTGCTCTCGTCGTACTCTTGCCTTGGCCTCCTGCTGTTCTGTGGTGGGTTATACATCACTGTATTACCACCTTGGGAAACCCCAGAGTGAATTTTCCCGTATGAATCACTTTCTCCTCCTGTCCCCTCTCTCCAGCTCATCAAAATTCCACGATTTTTGATCAGCAACGCACTCCTCCACCCCCCCGTTCCCTCTCCCTTTCCCTCAGATTTGGATCCCGTTGGAAAGAGGCAGTGTTGTGTGTGTTTGTGTGTTTGGGTTTGTGTGTGTGTATAGTTTGTGTGGTGTGTGTGTGTGTGTGTGTGTGTGTGTGTGTTGGTTGTGGGTGTGTGTGTGTGACTCCCTATTTGTACTCCCATTTGGGTTGCAGGGGTCGAGTCATGCTCCTGGCCCCCCTTTCATGTTTGTACAGGCCCCTCTCTCTCCCGCTACATGAGCTTTACATCCCTCGCCTTTAAAATAGTTGGTTCCTGCCTCCACTATTTCATTTTCTGACTATTCCTGATTGACTACTCTATGCTAAAGAAATACTCCTAAACCCCTTCGTTCATCTGGTCTTCAATTCCAACTGTGCCCTCTTGTTCTTGTCCCATCTCGGGAACTCCGTCTTTGTCCACCTTGTCTATTCCGCGCAGTATTTAATGTCGTTATCAGTCCCCCCTGACCCCCTGGCCTCCAGTGTCGTCAGGCCGATTTCCCTAAAACCTTTTCTTCGAGGACTCCCCGTACTCGGGGACTAGTCTTTTAAAAATTTTTGCACTTTCTCTAATTTCTTGACGTGCTGACTGGGTGGGGATTCCAAATGGGCTATACTCAGTATGGGCCTGACGTAAAGGGGTATACAGGGTCTTGAAGACTCCTTCGGGGTATGGGAACGTTTCCCGTGTTTCCAGGCCCCCGTATGCTGCAGCATTTATCTGATTAATGTGCGCCTCAGGGATATGCTCGGTGTTATATCACCCCCAGATTTTTTTCCTTGAGTAGGTTTGCAGTTTTTCCCCTCAAACTATATTGTGTTGCGGCTTCTTTGCCCTTCCCCAATCTTCAGATTTGCTTTTGGGCAGGGTTAAACTAAAGGAGCCAGTTGCTGGACCATTTCAGCCGTCAGGCTTTTGTGGGCCTCCCTGATCCTCATCCGATTTGTTTTTCTTCTCATTAAATTTTCACATCACTGCAAAAAAGGACATTTCTGAGTCTATCCCTTCCTTTTATGTCGTTCACATATCCCAAAACAGCACAGGCCCTAGGCTGACCCCTGTGGAACCCCGCTTGTCACAAGCGCCCACTCTGACACCTCGCACGACCAGACTCGTTGTTCCCCTCCCTGTCGGGTATTCCTGATCCATTGCAGTCCTTTTCCCTGTTAGTGTGCCTATCTTCATCTTTTTCAGAAACCCTCTTGTGGGGAACTGTGCAAAGGGCCCTTTTTTTGCAGCCCAAAAAAAAATCTCGACCCCACCCTCTCTCTTTTGTCTTATTTCTTCATTGTCAAAAACCTAGTAATTTGTGACACGGGTTTTTCCTTTCCCCGAAACCATGCGGTTGCAATTATCCTTTTTTTTTCCAGGTGCTCCCCCACTCTCCCCCTGAGATCTTCTCCATGACCTTGCATATTTTACACGTTAGTGATAAGGTCTGTAGTTTAGTGCCTCAGTCTGTCCCCCTTTTTTTAAAATTGGGACACATTTGCCATTCCATCCCTCAGGGAGTTCCCCAGTTTCAAAGATTGTTAAAAGATCTTTGTTTGGCACACAATATCTCTGCCCCCTCTTTAGGACCCACGGAGAGATGTTGTCTGGCCCCCCACCGCCTTTGAGGGTCAAGTTCGCATAGCATTTTTCCCTTCCCTCCTTGGTTAATGTCCCTCATCCACACTTGCTGGTGCCCCCCCTGTTCTGATTTCCTGGGTCCAGGGTTTTCCATGTAAATATTTCTTTAAATCTCGTTTTGACTCCTGACTACCTCTCGGTCTTGCTTGTAAATTTCCCCCCACACCCTTCCTCAGTCTGATTACGGTCCTTGACTGTTGTTTTCCTCCTGTTGTGGCTGTACAACAGCTTGGCAGTCTTGACTTTGTGCTATGTCTTTTTCATTTTGTCGCTGAGCCCCCTTCCCTTATCTGGCATATTCATTTCTGGCTCTTCGCTAATCTCTTTATTTTCCGAGTTCTTGTTTTCTGTACTTTTCCATTCCTAGTACCCCCATTTTTTTGCCCCCCTACACCTTTGGGTGCCGGGGAACCGTTCGTTTTTCCCATTATTTTTTTTCCCTTGGGAACAAACCTCCCCCCTTGCCTTTGCATTTTGTTGCCACATAGTCCCATTTTTTGTACGGGTTTTTTCCTGTCATTTCCCCCCCTCTCCCACTGAATGTTTTGAAGGAAGTTCTCATGCCTGAGTTTCCCCCTTTTTGTAGTTTGGTTTTTCCCATCCTATTCCCTGCTACTCTCTCCATTTGGAGCTCAACTATGTATGAAGCACGAACCACATGATCACTAGCCCCCAGGGGCCTTTCATACAAGAAGCCTCGTGTCTGAACTACTCAAGGGGAAATACAAGTCCAGTCTTGCTGGTTCATCTTCTCCTCCCCTTTGGTGTGTCTTAACATGTTATGCATGGGGTTTTCCAGTATAAACCATCATCTTGGCTCTCCAGTTTGGGAAACCCCCAGGGGGCCCAGGTTTTCCCAGTCAACCCCTTTGTGATTGAAATCCCCCATAACTATAATTTTGCTCCCCCCACGTTCTCTCCGGCCACCTCCTATGTGTCGACCATGGCTCGTTGCTTATCGTTTTCTCTCTTGGGTCTCCTGCGTTCTGTGGTGGGTTGTACTTTACTGAATTATCCCCTTATGCCCCTCAGACTGTTTTTGTTCCTACTAAGTAGTCCCTTTAAACCCGTGCCACCCAATTCCTTCCTTTTTCAAAAAAAACCCCCCACTGGCTTTTAATGAGCGTGCAACTCCTCCTCCCCCTCCCTCCCTCTGTCTTTCCTGAAGTTTTTGATATCCGGGGGGGAAAGATTGAATCTGTTTTTTTTGGTGAGTTTTGTTTCTGTGGGCATTATTCGGGGGATGTCTCCTTGTTTCTTTCGTGCCACTCCTATACTTATTTGTTATTCCATCTGATTTGTATACCATCCCTTAAAATTTCTTTTTAAGACGGGGGTCTGGGAGGTGTATTGGGGTTGGGGAAGGGGGAGACTGATAAGGAAGTGGGGGGTTGCTGGGGGTGGATTTTGTAATGTGTGGGTGGGGCATTGGATATGGCATGGGTGTTGGGGTTTTGAGTGTTTGGCTGCACGGGGTTGACCTGGTTGGGGGGCTTCTATGGAAGCTGTGGGGGAGGTTGTATTTGATCTTCTGTGTCTGGGTTTCCCCTGTTTCTTCCCCCATCCCCTCTCTTTCCTCCTTTCCCCTTTTGTACCATCTCTCTCAGTTTCCGCCTTTCGTTTTGTGTTCTGTCGCGGTCGGATACCCCTTTCCTTCCCCCGGGCATGCCCCAATCGTGCTTTTCCGCAGTACCTGTTCCGAGTCGATTCTGCCTTGAAGGTCATTTTCACTGCCGGTTTTTTTTTTTTACAAACCCCCCTATTCTCCGAAAATTTTCCAGCGGGGGTCAGTCATCTTTCCATTACTTTCATGATGCTTTAAATTGTTTTTTTCCCCTTGTTTTTTGCTTCAATTTTTCCCCCTTCAACTTCCTGTACCCCCTACACAAGACTGACCTCACCTTTTATTCTCCCATGCAATCCCCGTGTATCCCCTCATTCAATTTGTTTCCTCCTTGCGCTTTCCTTTCTTAGTTTCACTCTATGTACAGGGGGCAGTGGGGCCCTTAAATTTTCCCATCTCGCTTTCCCTGGGCTCTGTTTTGGGCTTTTAGGGCCCCCACAATACTTAGCTCTTTTCATTTTCTACATCTCCCTGTAAGCTTCTACATGCATTTTGCTCCTCCTTTCCCCCTTCCCCCTTTTTGTGGCTGAGGGGAGGGTCTTGTTGTCAATCCCCCTAATTTCTTTATTCTTTAGGTGTTTTTAGATTTTCCATTCCTCTTCTAAACTCTGTTTTTCCCGGCCTCTGCTGCTTTGCTTTCACCTCCCACTTCCCCGCTTTCCATGTCTACCTCTCTTCCATTTCTCTAAGTTCTTCTGTTTCTTTCCCATTCTTGTTCCCCTTTTTGTGAGCTCTGCTCCCAATCTTTCCCTTTGCAGTTTCCTCCTCCTGTCCCTTTGGGTTTTCTTGTTGCTCTCTGGCAACCCCATTTTTTTTTTTATCCTGATTGCCTCAGATGGGGAAAACCCATGTAATTCTGTAGTTAGGGTTTTTATTTTTATATTCAGGTGTGGGGGGGGGAGGTAGAGGAGGAACTGTGGCTAAAAAGGAGAGTAGTGGGGAGGGGAGTGGGAAGGGGAAATGAAGCAAGTGGGTAATGGGTGAGGGAGAGGTGGGGGGGGGGGGGGGGAAAAGAGGGAGGGGGGGGATCAGGTGAAGGATTTTAGATGTCGGTGGGGGAGGGGGGGAGTGTAGTGTGCTGGGAATATGTGTTGTGTGTGTTGTGTGTGTTGTGTGTGTGTTGGTGTGTGTGTGGGGAGGGGGGGGGGGGTGTGGTGGGGGGGTGTGTGGGTGGGTGGTGGGGGGGTGTGTGGGTGGGTGTGTGTGGGTGGTGTGGGTGTGTGGGGGTTTTGTGGGTGTGTGTGTTTTTTTTGTGTGGGTGTGTGGGGTGGGTGGGGGGGTTTTGGGTGGGTGTGTGGGTGGGTGTGGGTGGGTGTGTGGGGGTGTGGGTGGTGTGGGGGTGTGTTGGGTGTGTGGGTGGTGTGGGTGTGGGTGTGTGTGGGGGTGGTGGGTGGGTGTGTGGGTGGGTTTGGGGGGGTGGGTGGTGGGTGTGTGGGTGGGTGGGTGGGTGGGGGTGTGGGTGGGTGGTGGGGGGGTGGGTTGTGGTTGGGTGTGTGGGTGGGTGTGTGGTGGGTGGGTTGGGTGTGTGGGTGGGGGGTGTGTGGGTGGGGGTGTGGGTGTTGTGGGTGTGTGGGGGGTGTGTGGGGGTGTGTGGGGGTGTGGGTGTGTGTGGGGTGTGTGGGGGTTGTGGGTGTGTGTGGGTGTGTGTGGGGTGTGTGGTGTGTGAGTGTGTGTGGGGGTGGGTGTGGGGTGTGGGGGTGTGGGTGTGCGCGCACACTAGGCTACGCTACTCTTTTGAAAATTATAAAAAAATTTCCAATCAATTTCCCCATTTTATATACTAATATATACTATATAATATTAATTGCGTAATTGTGTTTGTGTGTGTGTGGGGTTTACTAGTTTTCGTTTTTTTTGAAAAAGAGGGGGGGGTCACGTTAACATTTTTTATTGTTTTTTTTTTTTACCCGGTCTCTCCAGGCCCCGATCTCCGACACTAGGCTACTTTATTTTTTAAGATTATAGGATTATTTTTCTCACTCAATTCCTTTTATTATTACAATGTTTTTTTATAACAATAATTACGGGGGCACACGTGGTTTGTATGTGCGTATTTTTTACAGCTTGTCCCTCAGAAAAACGGGGGGGGGTTCACCAGGTACACAACTCTTTCGGAGTTTTCCTGGGGAAAATTTTGATAATTTTCTAACCATATCTATCTCCTGATATGAAATAGGGAGAGAGAGGTTGCAACAACCAGCAGGGCGAGACACTTTAGACTTTAGACACTAACCAAAAATTAACCACAAAAGGGAAGTGATGTCGTCTGCACAACAATGGAGGTTTTCCCGCTGGTCGTCTATCAACCCTTCAATTTTTTAACTCCTTCAGGAACTTTAACAGCATTCAAGTTTTTATTTTCTTTTTCTTTTTAAAATTGGATTCCCTTTTTTTCTTTATACAGTATTATGGTCATACAAGTCTGATGTGTTAGCTACATTCACAACACCAACAGCTGGGGATTGACTAATTTTTTTTAACTTTCAGTATTTTTCTTAATCACTCTTTTTTTGCCTTATCACTACATGCTGCTTAAAAACAACCAAATATGTATTTTTTTAATATTTCAGATACACCGTTAACCCAAATTTAAATGTTTGGGTTTTTGTGTCAACACTGCAGCCAGTAGCCTGACAGTGAGTGCTACCCTCCCCCTAAATTTTTTTCAAATTTTTAAATTTTAAAATTCTTGATCCTACACATTATTCGCACTCTTGAAAGCTATACACTCTTTTAGGGATGTTCACTATTTATCAGTCATGACCGCTAATAATATCTTAGGACAGCCACTAAACGCTAAATCCTGGGAGCATATTTAGCGATACTGTTCACGTGTTGTGTGTTGTGGTTGTGTGGTGGGTGTGTGTGTGGGTGGGTGTGTGTGTGTGTGTGGTTTTGTTTGTGTTTGTGGGAGTGTTTGTTTTTGTGGTTGTGCGTGTGTGTTTGGGTTTTGTGTATGGGTGGGGTGCACTGTGGTTGTAGGGTCGGTATGCTCCTGGTGTGTTGTGTGGGTATGTGTATGAGAGTATTGGGTATGAGTGTGTTAGCCTGTGTCGTGGGGTTTTTTTATGTATGTGAATTATTGATTATTTTGGTGTGTTTTAGTGTTGTGTGTGTGTATCACCTAACTGAATCACCTAAATTTTGGTTTTCAGGGGTCGAGACTCCCCTCCTGGGGCCCCCCCCTTCAGAGAACGGACTAGGGCCCTTTCTGCCCCCCTGAGTTAACATACATGTCCAAAGTTTTGTAGGTTCCTGAATCCACTGCGTCACTTATAGACTTTCCACTTCCTGTTACCTTGACAAAAGAAAAAACTTTTCCCAACATCACTTTGACTATCTGAGTCTTTAATTCCTTGTTCTGTGCCCCTGCTTGTCCACCTAGTCTATTCCACTGAGTTTTTGTATGTCGTCATCAGTACTCACCTAGTTGAGGTTGCGGGGGGGGAGGGCCGAGCTCCTGGCCCCGCCTCTTCACTGATCGACTAGGGCACCTCCCTGAGCCGTGGCTTTCATACCTCTGCTTTAAAACTATGTATGGATCCTGCCCCCCCTACATCGCCCCAAACATTTCCACTTTCGCTACTCTGTGGCTGAAGAAAAAAATTCCTAACACCCATGATTTTTCTGTTCTTTACTTCCCAAATGTGTCCCCTTTTTACTGTTAATCTCTGGAACATCCTGTCTTTTTCCCCCTTGTCAATTCCCCCAGTATTTTTTATGTCGTTTTCATTTTCCCCCCCCTCTCCTGTCCTCCAGTGTCGTCAGGTTGATTTCCCTTAAACCCTCCCCTTTGGACATACCTCTTAGCTCTGGGACTAGTCTTGTTTCAAACCTTTGCACTTTTCTATTTCTTCAGTCTTGGGTAGTTTTGGGTTCCAATCTGGTGCCGATACTCCAATATGGGCCAACATCACGGTGTTCAGGGTCCGAAAGTTCCTTATTAAGAGTCGGGAAGCTGTTCTGAGGTTTGGGTAGGCGCCCAATGCTGCAGAAGTTTTTTTTGGTTTTTAGTGCGCTTCGGAGATGTGCCTGTGTTTACCACCCCAAATCTTTTTTCCCTTTATGAGGGTTTTTAGTCTCTCCCCCCTAGACTGTACTCCGTCTGCGGCCTTCTTTTCCCTTCCCCAAACTTCATGACTTTGCACTTTGGGGGGATTGAACTCCAGGGGCCAATTGCTGACCCGGTCTGCAGCCTTCCAGATCCCTTTTTAGTTCTGCCTGGTCTTCGTCGAGTGAAATTCTTCCACCAACTTCACGTCCCTCTGCAAAAAAGGGGCCCTCAGAGTCTTTCCTCCGTCATGTCGTTCACAAAAAACCAGAAACAGCACTGGGCCTAGGACGACCCCTGCGGGCCCGCTGGTCACAGGTGCCCACTCTGACACCTCCCACGTACCCATGACTCGCGCTGTCTTCCGACAATTTCCCGATCCATTGTGTGCCTTTCCCCCTTTCCCTCTTGGGTCCTCCAGTTTTTGCACCAATCTCTTTGTGGAACTGTGTCAAACCTTCTTGCAGCCCCAAAAAATGCAAACACCCACCCCTCTCTCTCTTTGTCTTACTGCTGTCCCCATGTCTAGAACCCATAGGTTTTGACACGGGTTTTCCCGCCCCTAAAAACCATGTTGGCTGCTGTTGATGAGTCATTCCTTTCTAGGTGTTCCACCACTCTTCTCCTTAAAATCTTCCCAGATTTTGCATAAACATGTCGTGACAGGGTCGTAGTTAATGCTTAAAATTCTGCTCCTTTTTTAAAGGGGGGACTACATTTGCGTTTTCCCATGCCTCAGGCAATCCCCCCTGTTTCGATAGATGTATTGAATATTGTTTTTTAGGGGTCACATACGCCTCTGCTCCTTCTCCAATCCCAGGGGGTGTTATCGGGCCCATTCCCTTGAGGTACTAGCCACTCAGAAGCCTCTTATTCTTCCTCGTTTGTGTGGCACTGTTCCAGCACTTGGGGTGTGCCCCGCCTCCCGTCTTTCTGGAGCCCTTCTGTTCCCTGTGAAACTTCTTTAAATCTCTTTTTGAGTTCTTACATACTTCACGGTCTTTTCTTTTTGTCTCTCCTCCTTCCTTTTTTCCCTGTTTCCGGGTCCGTGTTTTTTTCCCCTGATGGGCTTTAAAACATTTTCGGTCAATTTGGCTTTCGTCTATGTCATTTTCAATTGTTTTTGGGGCCCCCCTTCTTTTCTGTGATATTCTTTTCTGCTCAACGATGTTCTCCTTATTCTCCTGGTCCTTTGCCTTCTATTTTTCTTCCTTTCCCCTAGCCATTTGGGTTTTTTTGCCCCCCGCACCTATTGGTAAACCCTGGGCCCATCGTGGCTTTTTCATTAATCCTTTTACCCTTGGGTACAAACCTCCCCTCACCCCTTGCTTTTTTTGTTGCTACATATTCCATCATCTCTTTTAAAAACTGGTTTCCCCGCCTTTCTTTTCCCCCACTGAACCCCTTTTCAGGATTCCTTTTCCCTGTTAGTCCCCTTTCTTTTTTTTGGCTTCATTCGTCCTGGCCTTCCTGCTTTTTCCCCTCCATTTGTAGTCACTTTTATTCGAAGTTTAAAACCACAGGGTCACGGGCCCCCAAGGGCCTTTCTATGTAGTCTAATTTTTCCCCCTGTCCTCCAGTGTCGTCAGGCCGTTTTCCCTTTAACCCTTTCTTCGTAGGACATTCCCCCCTTAGCCTGGAACAAACCCTTGTCGAAAAACCTTTGCACTTTCCTAATTTCTTGAGTGTTTGACCCGGTGGGGTTCCAAACTAGTGCTGCAACTCCAGTATGGGTTTGGGCGTGCAGGGTATACAGTGAACTTTAAAAATGAAAAAAAATACCGACAGGTTATCAGGTAAGAAACATAGCAAAGTTGGGTTCTTTAAATTTCGAGACTTTTCCCTACACAAAGCTTCTTCAGTCGAGTACAAGAAGTTAATAGAACAGAAGATACTTTGAAGACGATGTAATCAGTCCTCACCCCTTGAAGTTTTGGGTGGTAGCCCTCACCTGGAAACATATTCTTCCCATATTGAAACAAAATGGATTTTAAAGTGACATGAAGGAGCCTTTTATCCGCAGGAGGGGGAGGTGGCTACTAGAAAGAAAGAATGTATCGTTGGGGGGCAGGTCCCCTTCAAACCCAACCCATTCCACTATAAAAGTTGCAATTGATTTCGGGTCTTTCAAGATATCCTTGTGTTGCAGTGTCTAAAGGGGGTGATGGACTTTTAATCGCTTAAGTATCTTCTGCTTCTATCAACTTCTCCTTTTCGATGAAGAACCCTACTGTGTGGGCGAAACATTTCAAATAAAGAACCTAACTGTTGCATATGTGTCTTACCTAAAAACCGGTAACAGTGTCTTGAACGATTCCTTACTGGGGTATCAAGCTCTATTCAGGTTTGCGGGGCGCCCATGTTTTTGCGCATTATCTGGTTGATGGGTGCTTGGGGACACATGCTGGGGGTTATGCTCACCAAAAGATTTTTTCTCCTTGGTGGGTTTGCAGTCTTTGGCCACCTACCTATACTCGTCGTGGTCTTTTTTTGTTCCCCCCCCGATATTCATGACTTTGCATTGGCGTCGTTAAATTGAAAAGCCTTTGCTGACCAGGTGCCCAGCCTGTCCAGGTCTCTTTGAAGTCCTGCCTACCTCATCGATTTATTTCTCCTTTTAACTACACTCATCTGCGAGCAGGGGAAACTTCGAGTTATTCCTTCGGGTTGTTACCATTTTTTCCTAGGGGTATGTCCCATTGAACTAGGCCCCTTTTTTTTTATGTGTGTATGTGTGTTCGTATTTGCGTGTGGTGTGGTTCTACCATTGAGATTTCAGAGGTCGAGTCCCCAAACCCTTGCCCCGACTCTTTTGTTGTTGTGTGGTGTGTGTGTGGTGTGTGTTGTGTGTGTGTGGGTGTGTGTGTGTGGGGTGTGTGTGTGTGTGTTTTTTTTACGCCTTTTCCATTCAAATTGTATTTTTTGTCAGTGGGACCAGTCACTTCAAAAAGTTCCCAAAAGGACAAATTTAAAGGAACCCTGTCCTTTAGAATTTACGCCTCTTCCCCCTGTTTTGGGGGTTAAAAAAAATTGACGAGGGTGAAGATATTTTTTTCCCACTTTTCTCTGACTCATTCACCAAAAAAAAAATTTTTTGTGTATTTGAATATACACAATAATTTATCCCCTGACACATTAGTCAAGTTCTCTTCATTTCCTTTGTTTTTTTTATTTTTTTTTTTTTTATTCATAAATCACATGCAGTCGGGGTGATTTATTTTTTTCGTTTCTGTAATGATGGTGTATGTTGTTATAGGGACAGGTGTGTGTGTGTGTGTACCACCCAGTTTACTCACCCATTGAGGTTTTTCGGGGGTCGAGTCCGAGCTCCTGCCCCGCCTCTTCATATCGCTACTAGGGTCACTCTCCCCGAGCCGTGAGCTTTATCATACCTCTGCTTAAACTTGTTGGATCCTGCCCCCACTACACGCTTCCCAAACTATTCCACTTATGACTATCTGTGGGGGAAGAAATACTTCCCAACATCCCTGTGATTCAACTGGTCTTCGCTTCCAACTGTGTCCCCTTGTTACTGTGTCCACTCGGAACATCCCGTCTTTTTCCACCTTTTCAATTCCTCTCAGTATTTTGTATTCGTTATCATGTCCCCCCTTCCTCCTGTCCTCCAGGTCGTCAGGTTATTTTCCCCTTAACCTCTCCTCGTAGGGCATCCTCTTAGCTTGGGACTGTCTTGTTGCAAACCTTTGCACTTTCTCTAGTTTTTTCACGTCTTTGGGTAGGGGGGTTCCAAACTGGTCCGATACTCCAAAAAGGCCTAACATACACGGGGTAAGGTCCTGAAAGATTCCTTAAAGTTCGGAAATGCTGTTTTGAGGTTTTCCCTACGCCCATATGCTGCAGCAGTTATTTGGTTGAGTGCGCTGTGTGTGTGTGTGTGTGGTGTGTGTGTGTGTGTGTGGTGTGTGTGTGTGTGTGTGTGGTGTGTTGGTGTGTTTGCGCATGTGTGTGGTTTGTACTCACCTAATTGTGGTTGCAGGGGGTCAATCACACACCCAGAGTGATGTGTTGTTTTTGTATGTCTTGGCTTGTATGTAGTATTTGGGTTTTTATGTTTTGTGTGTACTCACCTATTTGTGGTTGCAGGAGGGTCACTCCTGGCCCTGCCTTCGCTGATTGCTACTAGGGCCTCTCTCTCCCTGCCCCATGAGCTTTATCAACCTCGCCTAAAACTATGTTGGGTTTCCCTCTCCCTACGTCACTTTTTAGGTATTCCACGGCCTGACTACTCTATTACTGAAGAAAAACTTCCTAAAAACCCCTTTGACACTGGTTTAACCCCAAATTTTGACCTCTTGGTTTTGTGTCCCATCTCTGGAAAATCCCTCTTTTGTCCCCCTTGTCTATTCCGCGCAGTGGTTTTTATGTCGTTATCATGTCTCCCCTGACCCTCCTGCCTCCCCGTGTCGTCAGGCCGATTTCCCCCGACCTTTTTCGTAGGACAAACCCCTTAGCTCGGGGGTAGCTTTTTACAAACCTTTGCACTTTCTCTAATTTCCTGACGTCTTACCAGGGGTGGGTACAAATGGTGCTGTATACTCCAGTATGGGCCTGACTAAATGGTAATTTCAGAGTTTGAAAGAATCCTTTCTGAGGTATCGGGGAAAGCTATCCCGGGTTTTCCCCTGGCCCGTATGCTGCGCAGTTTTCTGATTGATGTGGGGCCTCAGGAGATAGTTTGGGGTTAAACTCCCCCCCAGATCTTTTTCCTTGGGGAGGTTTGCGTCTTTGGCCACTAAACTATATTGGTCGCGGTCTTCTTTGCCCCTTCCCCCCAATCTTCATGACTTTTTCATTTGGTGGGTTTTAAAATCAAGGGCCCGTTGCTGGGACCAGGCTTGTAGCCTGTCCAGGTCTCTTTTTTAGTTCGTCTGATCCCGTTCGATTTGATCTTTTCTTAACTTCACATCACTGAAAACAAGGACACTTTTTGATCTATCCCTTCCTTTTGCCTTCACAATACCAATAACACACAGGTCCTAGGGGCCCACTCCTGTGGGAAACCCCCCTTTTTCAAAGGCCCACTCTGACACCTCGTCCGTACCTACTCGTTGTTGCCTCCCCGTCAAGTATTCTCCCATCCATTCAGTGCCTTTTCTTTTTGTGTGCCTATCCTCTAGCTTTTGCAGCAACGTCCCTTTTGAGGAACTGTGTCGAAGGGGTTTTTAGTCCAAAAAAATGCAGTCGATCCACTCCCTCTCTTTGTCTTATTCTTTCACCTTTCATAAAACTCCAGTGGTTTTGTGAAAAGGATTTTCCTTCTCTAAACCGTGCTGGTTGTCAAATTTTTTAAAACTTTTTTTCTTTCAAGTGCTCCCCCACTTCCTCCTATGATCCCATGACTTTGCATACTATACCGTTTTGTGATAAGGTCTGTAGTTTAGTGCCTCAGTCCTTTTCCCTTTTTAAAAATTGGGACCATTTTACATCTTCAATACCTCAGAGAGTTCCCTTTCAATTGAGTTTGAAGATCTTTGTTAATGGCTCACCAGAAAACTCTGCTTCCTCTTTAAGGACCCCGGAGAGAAGTTGTCTGGTTCCACCCCTTTGAGGTGTCAATTCGCATAGCAGCTTTTTCACCCCCCCTTGGTTATATGTACCTATCCGCACTTGTGGGGTACCCCCCGTTCGATTTTTTAGTCCACTGGTTCCACTCTAAATACTTCTTTAAATCTCGTGTTGTGCTCCTGACATTCCTCTCGGTCGTTTCTTGTGAACTCTCCATCACTCTTCCTCAGTCTGATTACCTGGTTCATGACTGTTGTTTTCCTCCTGATGTGGCTATGCAACAGCTTCGGGTCAGACTTGACTTTCGATGCTATGTCATTTTCATATTGTCGCTGAGCCTCCCTTCTTATCTGTGCATATTCGTTTCTGGCTCTTCGGCTAATCTCTTTGTTTTCCTGAGTTCTCTGTCTTCTGTACCTTTTCCATTCTCTAGTACACCTAGTTTTTGCCTCCCTACACCTTTTGGTGAACCAAGGACTCGTTCTGTTCTTCCTATTATTTCTGTTTCCCTTGGGAACAAAACTCTCCTCTGCTTCCTTGCATTTTTTTGCCACATAGTCCATCATTTCTTGTACTTTTTTTCCTGTCAGTTCGCTCTCCCACTGAATGTCTTGCAGGAAGTTCCTAATGCCTGAGTAGTTCCCCCTGTTGTAGTTTGGTTTTTCCCAACCTATTCCTGCTACTCTCTCCACTTGAAGCTCAACTATGTAGTCGAAGCACTGAACCACATGATCACTAGCTCCCAGTGGCCTTTCGTACATGATATCCTCGATGTCCGAACTACTTAAGGTGAATACAAGGTCCAGTCTTGCTGGTTCATCCTCACCTCTCTGGTAGTGTCTCTAACATGTTGATGCATGAGGTTTTCCAGTACCACATCCATCATCTTGGCTCTCCATGTTTCGGGACCCCCATGGGCTCCAGGTTTTCCCAGTCAATCTCCTTGTGATTGAAATTACCCATAACTAGTAACTTTGCTCCCTCCATGTGTGCTCTCCAGGCCACCTCGGCTAGTGTGTCGACAATTGCTCTGTTGCTCTCATCGTATTCTTCTCTTGGCCTCCTGCAGTTCTGTGGCGGGTTGTACATTACTGCAATTATCACCTTATGTCCCTCAGACTGGAGTGTTCCTACTAAGTAGTCCCTTTCGCCCGTGCCATCCATCCTTCCATTTTCTCAAAACCCCACTGTTTTTAATTAGCAGTGAAACTCCTCTTTCCCCTCTCCTCCCTCTGTCTTTCCTGAGGATTTGATATCCGATGGAAAGATTGAATCTGTTATTATTCTGATGAGTTTTTTGTTTCTGTGAGTACTATTATATCTGGGGATGTCTCCTTGATTCTTTCATGCCGGGTTCTTTTTTTTGCAAACCCCCCTATTCTCCGAAAATTTTCCAGCTGTGTCATGTCATCTTCTCCTGTTGCTTTTATGATGCTTTCAATTGCTTTTTTCCCTTGTTTTCTTGCTTCATATATTTTCTCTTCAACTTCTTGGAACCCATACACAAAGACTGACCTCACTCTTTCATTCTCCCGCTGCATATCCTTGTGTATCCCCTCATTCAATTTTATTTCCTCCATTGCAGCTTTCCTTTTTTCAGTTTCACTAGCTAATGTACTTGGGCTCAGTGGCCTGTCATTTTCCCTTCTTGGCTTTCCCTGGGCTCTTCTGTGGTCTGTTAGGGCCTCCACATGTAGCTTAGCTCTTTCATTTACTACAGTCTCCTCTGATAGAGCTTCTACATGCAGTTTTGCTCCTTCTTTCCCTACAGTCCCCTTATTTGTGACTGAGGTAGCAGTCTCTGATGTGAATCTCAAAATGTTCTTTAGTTCTTTAGGCTGTTTCAGATTTTTCAGTTCCTCTTCTAAACTCTGTATAGCTTCTGCTGCTTTGACTTGCACCTCCCACTTCCTGCTTTCCATATCTATCCTCTCTTCCATTCTCATGCTAAGTTGTTCTAGTTTCTTTTCCCATTCATGTTCCCTTTTTATGAGCTCTGCTGCCCAATCTTCCTTTGCAGCTTCCTCCCCCTGTCCCTTGATTTTCCTTCCTGCTCTCTGGCAACCTATTTTTGTTTTATCCTGATTGCCTGGGAGTGGGAAACCTATGTAATTCTCTGTATTAGGTTAGTAGTGTGTTTGTCAGAGTGTGGGGGGGGGGAAGTAGAGGAAGAACTGTGGCTAGTGGGAGGGGTGGGGGGGGGGTTTAGGGAATAGGGGGAGGGGGAAAGGGGGGAGAAGCAAGGGGTGATGGGGAGGGAGGGGGGAAGGGGAAGGGGGGGAGGGGGGGGGGTAAAGAGGGGGGGGTGGGATGGGGAAGGAGGAGATTTTGGGTGGGGGAGGGGGGAGGTATGTGTGATCTGGAATGTGTGTGTGTGGTGTAAATGTGGGAATTAGGGGGGTTTTATTATGTGTCTGAAAAGTAGGGCGGTTTTGGGGAGGAAATGGGGATCTCAGGGGTCGTTGATGACCCAACCCTTGTGCCCTATCCCCACCCCCTTTGCTTGTGTGTGGCGTTGGGCGCGTTTGTGTGGGTGTGTATCACCAAGTTGTACCACCAAAGGAGGTTGCGGGGGTCAGCCCGAGCCCCGGCCCCGCCCCACGACGCAAGTCACCTCCCTGAGCCTAGCTTTATCATACCTCTGCTTAAAGATGTAGAATCCTCCCTACACATCGTTTCCCCAAACTTTTCCCACTATGACACTTTTGTGGCTAAAGAAATTTTCCTAACATCCCTGTGATTCATCTGTGTCTTCAGTTTCCCAACTGTGTCCCCTTGTTACGTGTCCAATTCGGGAAACACCCTGTCTTTGTCCCCCTTTGTCTTTCCCTCTTATTTGTATGTCGTTATCAGGTCCCCCCATCCCCCCTGCCTCCCAGTGCGTCGGGTTGATTTCCCTTAAACCTCCCCGTAGACATACCTTTAGCTCTGTGATAGTTTGTTAATTTTTTGACCTCAGTTTTTCACGGCGGGCTATTTTTGGGGTTCCAAACTGGTGCCGCTACCCAAAGGGGCCAAGTACAGGTGTACAGGGTCCTGAAGATTCCTTATTAAGAGGGTCGGAATGCGTTTGGGTTTGCTAGCCCCATAGCGCAGCATTTTTTGGTTTAAAGTGTTGCATTGCGTGTTGTGCGTGTGGGTGTGTTGTGTGTGTTTGTGGTGGTTGTGGGGGTTTTTTTTTTTGTGGTTGTGTGTACCACCTATTTACTAAAACCTAGCTGAGGTTGGGGGGTCGAGCCCCAACTCCTGCCCCGCCTCTTCACTGTCGGTACTAGGTCACTCTCCCTAACCGTGATTTTTACCTGGGCTTAAGCTATGTAGGTTTGCCTCCACACTCGCTTCCCAAACTTTTCCCACCCCCCTGACTACTCGGGGCTGAAGAAAACTTCCTAACCCCCTGTGATTATCGTGTCTCAACTTCCAACGTGTCCTCTTGTTGCTGTGTCCCATCTCTAAAACATCCTGTTTTTGGTCCCTTGTCAATTCCTATCAGTATTTTGTATGTCGTATCTTTGCCCCCCCTACTCCTGTCCTCCAGTGTCGAAAGGGTTGTTTTTCCCTTAACCTCCCCTCGTGGGACATACTCTTAGCTCTGGACAGCCCTTTGGGCAAACCTATGCATTTTCTCTAGTTTCTTTAGGCTTGGCTGGTGGGGGTTCCAAACTGTGCCGTACTCCATATGGGCCTAACTACACGGTTAAGGGCCCTGAACGATTCCTTTTAAGATTCGGAATGGTTCTGAGGTTTTCTAGGCGTCCATATCTGCACAGTTTTTTTTGTTTTGGTGCGATTCGGTGTCCGGGTGTTTTACTCCCCCAAGATCTTTTTCCTTGAGTGGGTTTGAGTCTCGGGCCCTCTAACTGTATCCGTCTGCGGTTTCTTGCCCCCCCCCCACAATCCAGATTTTGCACTTGGTGGGGTTGAACCCCCGGACCCCTTTCGGGGCCGGGGTCTGCATCCTGGCCCCAATCTCTTTGTAGTTTCGCGGTCTTCACAAAGAATTTCTTCCCCCCCTTCCCTCCAAACAGGGAATTCCCTCTTTTCCCTTCCCCCCACTTCACCCCCCCCCCCCCCCCCCCAAAAAATTTAATACCCCTGTGGGACCCCGGGGTCAAGGTGCCCACTCTGACACCTCGCCACATACCAGACCGTTGCGTCTTCCTGAAAAATTTTTCCCCGCCCCCCATTGTGGCCTTCCCTGTTATCCCTGTTTGGGTTCTCCGGTTTTTGCACTAATTTTTGTGTGTAACTGGTCAAACCCTCCTTGCGCCAAAAAAAGGGCAATCCACCCCCCCCTCTCTCTTTTATCTACGCGCCCCATGTCATAACCCCAGTAGGTTTGTAACAAAATTTCCATCCCTTAAACTATTTGGGCTGCTGTTGAGGACGTTCCTTTAGTGTTCCACACTCTTCTCCTGATAATCTTCTCATGACTTTGCATCTTTTACAGCAGGCAGGTCTGTGTTTATGTTTTAAAGCTGTCCCCTTTTTTAAAGTTTTGGGACTACATTTGCTGTTTTCCAGCCTCATGCAATCTCCCTGTTTCATAGTTTTATTGAATATTGTTTTTAGGGGTACACATGGGCCCCTCGCTCCCTCTCAGGAGGCATGGAGAGATGTTATCCGGCCCTTTTGATTTTGAGGTATCTAGTACTCAGACCCTTTTTCACTTCTTCCTCGGTTGTGTGTTCGGTTCAGCATTGGGTGGGGTTCCCACTCTTCGCTTTCGGGACCCCTTCTGTCCCCTATTAAACACTTCTTTGAATCTCTTGTTGATTTTCCTAACATATTTCCCGGGTCATTTCTTGTTGTCTCTCCTCCTTCCTTCCTTAGCCTGATTACCTGGTCCTTGACTGTTGTTTTCCCCTGTTTGGGGCTGAAACAATTTGGGGTCAGATTTGGCTTTCGCTGCTATGTCTTTTTCATTTGTCGTTGGGCCTCCCTTCTTGCTGTGCATATTAATTTTGGCTCACGACTGCCCTCCTTATTCCCTGGGGCCTTGCCTTCTGTATTTCTTCCTTTCCCTACACACTTGGTTTTTGCCCCCCTGCCCCTTTTGGGGTAAAACCAGGGCCCGTCCGGCTTTTTCATTATTCATGTTACCCTTGGGTGAAAACCTCCCTGTGTTGTATCCCCAAATTTGTCTACCTAGGATTTTGCGGGGGGTTGCCCCAAGCCCGGGCCCCGCCTCTTCACTGGTCGCACTGGGTCACTCTTCCTAAACTTTAGCTTATCACACCTCTCCCCTAAAATGTATGGACCCTGCCCCCCACTACATCGTTTCCCAAAATTCCCTACCTGACTACTCTTGGCTGAAAAAATTCCTAGACCCTGTTTTTCACGGGGTTCTTCAACTTCCAACGTGTCCCCTTGTTGCTTTTCCCATGTCGGGAAACATCCTTCTTTGTCCATTTTGGTCATTTCCCTCAGTTTTTGGGATGTTTTTATCATGTCCTTACTATCTCCCCTTCCCCAGTGTCGTCGGTTGTTTTCCCCCTTAACCTCTCCTCATGGGAAACATCCTTTATCTCTGGGACTATTTTGTTGCAAAGCTTTGCAACTTTCTCTAGTTTCTTTAAAATTTTGGCTAGGGGGGGCCCCAACTGGTGCCACATACTCCAATAGGGGCCTAACGACACCGGACAGGTCCTGTCATTACTTTTTTGGATGTGGGAATTTCGGGGTTTGCTAGGCGCCCATATGCTGCAGGGGTTATTTGGGTTGATGTGCGTTAAGGAGATCCCTGTGTTATACCACCCAAATTTTTTTCCTTTGAGTGGGGTTTGTAGTCCCTGTCCCCTAACTGTAAACCGTTGCTGTTTCTTTCCCCTTCCCCCAAATTTTCAGATTTGCCTTGGGGGGTAACTCCAAGCCAATGTGTGTGTGGTGTGTGGTGTGTGTATTTCGTGTGTTTTGTTTTTTGGTTCGTGTGGGGTGTTTTGGTGGGTGTTGGGTTGGGGGGTGGTGGGGTGGGGTGTGTGGTGTTTGTGTGGGGGGGTGTTGTGGTGGGGGTTGTGTGGGGTTTTGGTGGGTGTGGGGTTTGGTGTGGTTGTGTGTGTGTGTGTGTGTGTGTGTTGTGTGTTGTGTGTGTTGTGTGTTGCGTACACTAAATTTGTACTCATTTTTTCTCGTTGCAGGGGGTAGATTAAAAATTTTTGGCCCCCTATTTCACTTGTAGCTACAGGTTGGTCGTGCCTACACTAAAATCTTTCTCCAATTATTCTACTTCCTACACCTCTGTGACAAAAAAATATTTCCCTAACATCCCTGTGACTCTTTGAGTTTCAGTTTCCCACTTATCCCCCTTGTTGCTGTTTCCATTCTAAAACCCTCTCGTCTCTATCCACCATGCAATTCCTTTATATTTTAATGCTTTTATCATGTCTCCCTTTCACTCGTGTCCCCCCAAATTTCTCAGGTCAATTTCCCTTTATCTTCCTCGAGGACATTTCCTACGTAGTGGGGGGGGGGGGGGTGGGGTTTTTACAACACCACTTTTGTTAGGTTGTAGCAGCCCAAGTTTTTTGGGGGCGTGCACACATCACAAGTGTGCTTTGCAAGACTAAACCCCCTGGGGAAACCCTTGCAATCACAGTCGCCCCACTTTGACACTTCGTCGGTACCATAAATCGTTGTTGCCCCCCTTAGCTATTTTCTCATCCTTGGAGTGCTTTTCCTGTTACTGTGCCTATCCTCAACTTTTGCATTAACTTTTGTGAGGAACTTTTCGCGGGCTTCTCAGTCCAAGAAAATCAATCTCCCCACGCACTCATTGGTCATATTCCTTTACCTTTCTGAAACCCATTAATTTGCGACCAGGAATCCTTCCTAAACCGTGCATGTTCCCCCCCGGGAGGGCCCTCAATTTTTTTCCCCCAAAAAACTTATTAATACTTTACAATACACGTCAGTTATACGGCGTATTTTTAATCCCCTCATGTAGTTTAATGCATTTCTAAAAAATTGGGATACATCCGGAATTTGTCATTTCAATATGTTAAAAAAAATTTTGTAAAAATTGTTGTTGTGGTCGTTTTTTCTTTTCCCTTTTCAAAGGGCCCCACGGAGGATGTCCGTCCCCCCCTCCTTTGAGGTATCACTTCATTAGACTTCTTCCCCTCCTTTTTCTTTGGTGTTTTTCATCCACACTGTTGGTAATTCCTTTTTGGTGATCCCCCTTTCTTTTTCCCCGAGCCCTTTGTCTCCACTGAAAATACCCCTTAAATCCACGTGACTCCTCCATACTTCTCGTCTTTTCTTGTGGTCCCCACCCCCTTTCCCTCTCCCTGATTCCTGTCCTTGACTTTTTTTTTCCTCCTGATATGGCATACAACAGTTGGGGTCAACTGATTTTTAGCTGTTGTTTTCGTACTGCGGGGGCTCCCCCTTATCTGTGCATAATCGTTTCGGGCTCTTCGACTTTTTCCCCCCTTTTCCTGCTTTTTTTTTTGTTTTTCATACTTTTTTCCACCCTCAGTGCACTTTTTTTTGCCCCCTACACCTTGGGATGAAAAAGGGGCTCGTTCTGCTCCCCCCATTGCTTTTTTTCCCTTTTAAAAAAAACCCTCCCTTTCCCCTTTTAATTTTATTGTCATTTTAGTACACTTTTTTTTTTTTTTTTTTTCTGATTTTCTCGACTTCTCTTCTCCTAAACCCTCCCCAAAATTTCCACCCTTTATAGTCCCTCTTTTGTAGGGGGCTTTTCCCATCTTATCCTTTTACCCCCACTGAAACTCTAAAAATTCAAAGTTTTAAAACCAGTAACCATTAGCCCAAGGGCCCCTTTTTCATATGTGATTCCCTATTTTACACTGTCCCTCTCTCTCGTTTTTTTTTACACGGGTTTGAAAATTTTTAAATTTGGGGATTCCTAACTTTATTGACAAGCAAAGAGCTTTTACCTACATCCCCCTCATTTGAAAGCATTTTTTTATTGTTAGAAAAATACAAGTTGGAAACAGGGTAAGTTGGAGCCTTAAAGTGGGTCAGCATTTCTTTGATGAAGGACTTTATCCCTGAATTATGTTTTAAAAATGTTTTGCCGAGTCACCCGGGATAAATGTTCCAATAAGTATGTTCTGGGGAAGGTCAGCCCAGTGAAGTTGCTGCTTTTTCCCCTTTTGTGGTATAAAAACTAAATTTTTTGGGCCCGACCAAGTTAAAACTTTTCAATGTTGGGCCCGACCATAACAACCTTTTATATAACATTCCTCCTGGTTTTAGGCTCGCTGAAAAGACGTAAGAGATGGGGGGGCCTTGCCTTCTTTCTCTGTCCCGCATTCGCAGATGAATGGGGGAACGGGAAAAAAAGAAAAATGGAGATACTGAAGGTGTTGCATACCCTTGCCCATCAGATTCTAGAACCCTTACTGTCAGCAAAAAAGTACGTCAAAGTGCGTAACTTTCCCACTGCCGTTTGCAAACACAACGGGCTTTGGGTCAGTTTGGAGCCAAATTTCACCCCAAGATAACAACAACTTCCCCAAACCCCATTACCCTATTCTTGCTATCCTCTATTACAATCATGGGCCAAGACCCTCTTTTTATGTTTTCTCAGTCAAATGTTACCTACATCAGTTTTCCCCGGCTGATATAGCTCTTGGGGGGGATTTATGTAGCTTAGAGCACTGTCATTTCTTCTCTGGGAAAATTTAAATGCCAGAGTTCAGTCGTCCAAAAAATATGGAGAGATGAAAAAATCTTGAAGCAAACTTTCCCTAACAATCCCAGCACCTTTCCCTTGGGAAAACTTGCCCCAATAGGATGCTTGCTGATTCCTTTTCCCTTGAAATACACCTTTGGGTCTACCATTTAAAATAATCAAGAGGAAACATAGTGTAGGTCTGCAATTCCCAATGCTTTTAGTTTTGGGAAAAGCCCTGGGGCACACTCGTTGAAAGCACCAGGGAATTCGCTGCTGCCCCACAGCTACTTTGGATTCATCCCGTGACTGTGCTAATTAGTTGAGGGTTTTAAAACAATCAGCACAAAATAACCTTTCCTGAAGGGCATTCACACGATTTGGGGAGTGCTGAAAATGCAAAATTAGAGGGGTTGTTAGCGTTGCACTCTACTCACAATCTTCGGCCCCCTTGTCTGAGCCAATAAAACCCCCCTTTTCGGCAATGAATTTAAGAAATGCACCTCCTCGTGCATTATTGTACCCCTGACACTTTTTTAAAACAATTCTTGCAAATTTGCGATCGGAAATTGTATTTTTTTGGCACAAATGTTCACATGAGGTCCCTTTTTCGACTGCTAGTAAATGGTTTTCACCTGTCAATATGGCGATAGAAAAAAAGTCAAAAGGCAATACCCTTGTCGTCATGGGCCAGGATTTTGGGGTCCCCTCTACCCGATCTAGTTTTCTTTGTGTCCACCTCCCCTTTGAAATCACCCCTAGCCCACAGGCTCGTCTATGCAATTTCCCGTATAATTACCCCCGGGGAACCCGGGGAGGGGTTTTGGGGGGTCAACGCCCCGCGGGTTGGCGTGAGACAAGGCCCAGCGGTGGGTCAGGGCTGATCAACGGGATTTTTACGCTGAACCACGAAAGAGTTTCAATCAAGCCTGGTTGGTCATGTACTGACTTAAGGGGGCCGTCCAGGGGCCCTTTTTGAAGACAGCCAGGGGTCTTTGGGAATTACCCTTGTGTACTGGGGAAAAGTTGAAAAGCTTGACCCCAGACACTTATTGTTGTCCTCAGTGACTCGTGGCGCCCCTGCTTTTCATTGGGGGAAGTTTCCTCTCCTGCCGAGTCTTTTTCTTTTATAGGGGGTTATTTTCGTGTGCAAGTTGGACTAATCCCTCTAGGGTTTTCCAAGTTATATTTTCCATGTATCTCTCTCGCCTGCATTCCCGGGGAAAACAAATCAAGAGCCTTCAACCATTCCCCCAATTTACGTGCCTTATTACTAGTGTGCCAGAAAGTTCTTGTACATTTTCTAGGTCATCAAATTTTGCCCTTTAATTTGGCAGTTGGTACATATATTCCACCTAGGAGAAAAGCGATTCAAAAGAATATTTGGGCTTGGCCCCCTGTTTAGGGTTTCTCACATCCCCCTGTCATTTTCCTAGTAGATGAGGTAGATACATTTTGGGTCTTTGAAGCCCCAGACCCCCCGACATTTTCTCCCCCCCAGGGCCTTCACATTTCCCCTTTTCGTTTTATTGTATGGCTAGAATTTTTGTTACCCAAAACAGTTTTTATTTCTTTAATTTTCCCTATCGAGTAGTTGAAATTTTTTCATTGAACTTTATATGTTTGAGTGGCCAAATTTTAAGCCCTTTTGGGTTTTTTCGTCAGCTTGGAGTCTTTCGGTTTTTCTTCGATGGGGGCATTCCCTGGCAATCTGGGTTTTTACTGCAAAGGAAACAAGCTTTGGCTTTTTACTCATATTAGATAAAAAGGATGAGGGAAAAGAATGGGACGAACTTTTCCTTTGGGAACACTGGGGGGAGTACTGTCCTTGTGGAACACGGGGAGCGATACTGTGCCTTGTGGAACAGGCTTTTCGCTACCTCAAACTAGGGGGGGCGAAAAAAATCATTTTTTTTTTTTTTTTTGTCCAATTTTTAATTAAAAATTTTTAACTTGATTTAGCAGCTTTCAGTCTACACAGTTTTTTAGTGACTTTTTGCCTAAAAGATTGAAAAAATTATAGTGTCCAGTTCATAGACAAAAACTGTCCCCTTATTACAAAATTGGGTTAAACTACAAAAATTTGTTGCATCAAAGAAAGAAAGCGCTAGATAGTCTTTTTTCCAACGTCGTTTCAGGAAGATTTAATGATTCATAATAAAAAAAGTTTTAAGTTTTTTTTTTAAGGCTTTTTCAGGAGAAACAACCAAAAAACTCATCATGGGTTTCCCTAATTATCGTTGTTAAGCTGGCACTGGGGGGAAAAAAACTTTTTCATTTTTCTTGGGAATGAGGGTTTTTTCCTTGTTGCATATGAACAGGTATAAACTATAAGGGGATTCCCATATGCACTCAGGGGTTGCCCTTTTTTTTACCTATGCACCCGACCAAGTTAGGCCTACCGGCCTCTCCCGCTAAATTTTAAACCGTGGAATTTGGCATAGCTCACGTAAGGTTAATTAAGGGAAAGGTAGTGTCTTCATTTAATAGGGGCTCTTGATCCAAAGAATCGAAATATACTTCCCTTCCTTCGCTCATACCGACCCCCACATTCCTCAGGGTGTACAAATTTGTGGGGTTTTTTTTTGCTTGACCAATTAAGCTTGTATAGGACGATGAACCCAATGTGGGGCAAAAAGTTTCTTCAGGGTATGATCTTAGTGAAGAAACAAGAAGGTTGAGATCCCTTAACTCCTGATGTCGCAACCCCAATCCTGAGTGTCTCCTGGGGTCGCAAAATTTCCAAAAAAAAAATAAAATTATTTTTCTCTGAAGAAGGAACTTTTCCCCGGGGTTTTAAAGACACTAAAAGATCAAAATTTTTAGGAAACTGACAGAAAAAACGCTCCGCGAAGTTAGCACCTCAAAGATATTTTTCGAATCGGCGATTTTTTCCCACTTTTAGCCCTTTTTTCGGGTAAGTCTTGTTCCACGCCAACTCTACTATTTTTTTAGAATCCCCTTTTTCATCGATTGAGTACAAAAACTGCTCTTTACCGATTTTAAATTTCATGCGGGGCCCCGAACCCATTTATAGGCCCCGATCCATTGGGGGCCTGGCAGGGGCCGGGCCGCGGGGGCGTTTATCCCCGGAATAACCTCCAGGGAACCCATAACGTGTCAAAAATTTTCATTTGGGCCCTTTTTACGAAAATTTTAAAAATATGACAATTTCAAAAAAGGGTCCATAATGAGCAATTTGACATTTTTGGTTCTAAAATAACATTTCTTTTTTCATCAGTCAGTCCCAGGCCCCCCTAAATTACTCTTGCTTTCTATTTGAAATTTTTTTTTTTAAACAAAAAAATAAAGATTTACTGTTTAGCAGACTCTCAATTTGTAATAATTTTATAAATAATTCAACCCATTCATGACTGCAATTAGAAGGGTACTTGGGAAATTTTTTGGGCAAGACATCTTGTTTACTTTTGAACATCGGCTCCCTTCAAGTTTTTTTTCAAGTAAAATCAAACAAAAAACATTATTTCTATAATTGTTTTTTCCCTTCTTCAAATGAATCCAAGTTCCTGCCCTACCGCAGCCCAGCAACACAACAAGGCTGCTCCTTATTTTCCGTCCCTGGCCTTCCAATCCCGTGATTTTCCAATTTTTCAAGTACTGCTGCAACAAATGCAAAGGAACCTATAGTGAAATAAAAAAATGATGGACGACAACGAAATTGGCCAAATATACAAAAGAGGGGCCGCATTCAGTACCAGACCTGCTGCCCGACGTGAAACCGCATAGACGTTTTCCCCTACAAAAAAATAACTGACCTACATATCACTGCACCAGTGTTTTTAACGGGAAAAACATGGGAGAAAACCTATCAACTAAATCTCCCAAGGGAAATAAAAGGGCTGTGGACTTTTTTCTTCATCCAAACGAGGAAAAAAATTGAGCATTTAAACTGGCTGACCGGCACCAAACCCCCTACGCCAACTTCAATAGAAAGTGAAATTCTCTCTTCGACATTCATCTGTTGAAAAAGCATCATATCTGTACCACCATCATATCCACCTTACCAAATGCTAAAGAGAGGGGAAAAACAGGGGAAATCGTCAAACAAAAGTACAAAACTCCAAGGGATAGGTCGGGTATCCCTCGTGCAGTCGTGGAAAGAAGTGAATAGTTAAACATCAAGGTTAATGTTTTTGTACTGACCTAATTTACTGACTATGACAGTAGAGAATCTGTAAAAAGCCAATATTCATAAAAAAGGAAAGCAGTTTTTGGGGGGTTCTCCCTCATGTTTTAAAAAATGGTGAGTCAGCAAAACGGCACATCAAAACAACCACACAACCCCCGATAATGGAACTGAGGGGATTTGAAGGTAAAACCTGATTAAACCTTTTTTGACTACCAGAATGGAAAGGAGTTAGAATTAATTTGGGGAAGCCAGACTTTGAATGAGATGGGAAGGGGGGTGTGTAATAAGGTTAATGTAAGGGTTTTTTGAATTTAAAGGGGAAAAGTGGGGTGAAGAGGGTTTTGAAGAGGAAATTTTTTAGTAATTCTTTGGGGATTTCTAAAGCAGAACAAAATGACTAGGGGCGGAAAAGAGAATAAAAAATTTTTTGTATTTAAAAGAGCGAAGAGTGAAAATGGCAGGCTTAGGGGGGGACAGGCGCCATAATTTTTTATATTTTTTCTTCAATTCCATGAAAAAAGAAATCAGTCATGGGGTTGGAAAAGGTGAATGGAAGTAAACAGCGCCCTGGACAGTAAAAGCCCAACAGTTGCCATCCTACCAGAAAAGTAAATGTCACTATCGCCGCAAGGTATGGCAACACTGCATACCCAAACAAAAACAGTGGCACACAGCTCTTATTGTAGCGCTCTTAAGTGGTGATATCCAAATTAATCCAGGACCTCAAACTATTGTGCAGAGGCAAAACAGACAGATAAATGACGGTGATAATGACGGTCTAGTAGCTAGGAATGATAACCTTAACTCCATATGTAATGCATACATAGGTCAATGTGAGACAATACAGCCATTATTATCTCAAACACTACCAAACAGGTGCATACACTGTACTAAAGTATGCATGAAAAACAGAAAAGGCACCTTATGTAAAATGTGTAAGGGGTGGGTGCATGATGGATGTATGTACAATTGTAGCAACGGTGCCAGAATTCATTTTGTGTGTAACAAATGCACTTTGGCACAGTTACCCTTTAGCAGTGATGACATTGATTTACCAAATTTTAATACAAATGACCCATTGCCATATATTGATGATTATGATTGTTTTATGAAAACAGGCCTTCACTTTATTCATGTCAATGCAAGATCACTTCTTCCTAAATTGGCAGAGATTAGGATTCTAGCTAACAAAATCAGGGCGGCAGTTATAACCATCTCTGAATCTTGGTTGGATGATACGGTGACTGACGATGAGGTCAAAATAGATGGTTACAATATAAAACGCTTAGATAGGAACAGAAAGGGTGGTGGAGTATGTGCCTACATTAGAAATGACTTAGCTTACAACCCAAGACCTGATTTAAATAACAATAAACTGGAGATTCTATGGTTTGAAGTGCTGCTTCCTAAGACCAAACCCATCTTAGTAGGAACTAGTTACCGCCCTCCTACCCAGGACCAGTTCTTAGAAGACTTTTCCAGAGTCTTGTCCGGAGTTGAAAACAATTGCGAGACAATAATACTGGGCGACTTCAATATCTGTTTTCAGCAGCAAAATAACGGGCTGTGCAAAAGGTATAAGCAAATTCTAGGATTAAATAGTTACACTCAACTAATTAATACTCCAACCCGGATCACACAGTTCTCAGCCACCCTAATTGACCACTAATTGACCAAGCCTGTGCACATATTATGCACTTGGTGTCTACAGGCATGGGAAATCTAAATGCTTTCTTGATGATTGTGACAGGACCCATAGGCATAACACCAGACACAAACATCTCTACGACATTCCCCGTGTCTGACTGAACTTTACAAAAATTCAATGTATGTCAACCTGAAAACTCTAGAACTGCAGACACATTCATCACCTTCAAAACTACTGTTAGAAAACATCTTATCTCCCTGATACTCCCTGTCAACTAACTACATAAAAACCACCTGGTGGTTCACACTTACACTCACTCACCCATTTGACTATAAGCACAGAAATACGAATCTTAATCTTAAAATAATGATTCCTAACTAGTCATAAGTTTGCCTGTGATACTCCAATATAGAAATGATGTATTGTGCCAAAACAAAAGCATTCACATTGCTAGACTCACAAACTAGTATTTAGTCACTTAGTATTTAGTCAACTTACTCCATAATTTGTAATAATTTAGGGTTAAGAATTATTCTAAGTTTGCCCGAAATGCCTAGCCATGTGAGGTGTCCTAGTGGCCTCCTCTGTAATTAGTATTTTATTACATGTAAACCACACAATAACCAAAATCTGTGAACCCCGCATTGTAATCCTTATAGAGAATAAACTTGATTGATTGATTGATCTGGAAAACAGATGGGACGTGCAACTCTGACCACCCTAGAAAAT
The DNA here is from genome assembly GCF_026875155.1 of Cherax quadricarinatus. Lineage (NCBI taxonomy): Eukaryota > Metazoa > Arthropoda > Malacostraca > Decapoda > Parastacidae > Cherax > Cherax quadricarinatus. The sequence goes on from NW_026467259.1 coordinate 33,859, forward strand.
GCCGTGCCCATATGACAACAGGAAAATGCAAACTCACTTCCTGTAAGCTTTTTCCACCCTGAATGTGTCCCTCTCAGTTCAGGGAAAAACGTGCATAAATTATATTGCAGGCACACATTAAAGGGACAAAAGAAAAAAATATCCAAACCCTGGGAAAACCTGGGGACCACAGCCACTCAAAAGGGGGAGGTTTTTTTAGTTTCAGAAGGAAAAAAACTGGCAGGAAATGCAGAAAAGTACACCAAATCCCGTCATTTATGGGTGGAAACACGTCGATGGCCTCCACCCAAA
>NW_026467260.1:0-13654 GCF_026875155.1 Cherax quadricarinatus
CCACTGTTTAGCCTGGATCAGCTAAACTCGCCCTTATCCCATATGTAGATAATGGCGACTTTTTAAAGGGATACCGGTGAAAGGGAAAGTCCGAGGAAGGGACATTCACCTCACTAGACACACGCAGTATGGGTGTAAGTGGCATGTGGGTCTATAGTGCCATTTAAAGGGCCCACCCAGCAGGCCAGACATTCCTCACTCATTTTAAGCCTACGTAGGTACTGATGGTAGCACAATGTCCTAAGTCAGTGAAAATCCACTCGTGCAAATAGTTACAACAAACCCGCAGCACTTAACACTTCTACCACAAACTTACTATGTTTATAGGTGAACTCTGGCTTTCCCCCCACTTAAAAAGTTAGTACGGCAATGCTCGTTAAATTGTTCTTAACTAAGCCACTACAGGAAACACTGGTATGCCAGCAGCACTGTAGAACGTATACGTAGACATGCTGGCCTTGGAATGCTGCTTTAAACCCCTGCTTGAATGTGCTTGCTAGCCGTGTCAACCACTTGGATATTTGCTTGTAGCAGGCAGGTAGGAAACACAGGAGACATATTTGTAAAGATGAATGGAGTGCGGCACGGAGGACTGACACGGGCACTCAAGCATTTATGTGGTCTGGCAAAAACTGCCTCTAGACCATAAGTAAATAGAGGTGAATGGCTGAGTTCCAAATCGAGGAAGGAGGGGAGACAGGCGAGGTGGAGTGAAGGTGTAGCCTCCTACAGCCACTTCAAATCAACATGTTTGTGTTTCACTAGGTATATCACTAGTCACAGTTCACACATAAGAGTTCCAGCAGCAATTCAGCTGTGCTGGTACATACTGGTCATGAACTGCTTCCTGCACAAGGCCCACAGCTCAACTCACCCGCAAATTCCCCCCACAGACTGGCCAGAACTGAGTGAGAAAGGGAAGGTCTCGTCTGATGGAGGAGGTCATCTACAGTACGTCGAGGTGCCTCCACCAGATTTCCCCAGGTCTAGTATGTGAAGACACATGGGGGTGCCGCCTGCTGATCACAGCACTTGTGGCTCCGATGGTGTCTAGTCTTAGAAGAAAGGGCACTGCGGTCTCAAACCCGTGCCCCAGTATTCAAACTTGGGCTGCCAGTTCTCCCTGGCTAACATAACCTAGTGTTTGCCTACATTATCGGCCTGCTACTATCTACGTTAAGGTCTTAGGTCTACATTATTATTATCTACAGTTGCCTCAATAGTCCTAATATTAGTTCACTAACAGTATAAACTACCTACCTCTTCCTTGAAGGGTAAATCTATCAATTAAGAAGTACCTTTCAACCACCTTCGCCAACCGGGGTGTGTGTGTGTGTGTTTTGGGTGGGTGTAAGGGCCACCCAACCCAGCCGTTCCATAAACGGTCTGATGGGATATTTGTACGACGTATCTGCCCTGTGGAACTTTTATTACTGAAAAATTTCCACAATTATTATTTGACTACCGCCCACAGGTTGGGTATGGGGTGCATAACGAACATATTAAACTAACTAACTAATAATATCTTCATTTACTACAAGTACATGTACAAGGTATACAGGCCTAGCTGACTTCAGTGACATACTACTATATAGGAAGCCACTTGTTATGCAGAGCATTTCAGGTAAATTAGGTCAATTTTGTCCCAGGATGCTACCCACACTAGTTCACTAACACCCAGGTACCCATTTTACTGATGGGTGGAACAAGAAAATCGTATAAGGAAAACACTTCCGATGTTTCCCCACCCTTTCGCCGGAATTCGCACCCCCGGACTCTCGCTGAGTGGGCGAGAGCTTTTTCCCACCATGCACGGGCCTCAGGCATAACACAAGATACAGTTTACACCAGATTGAATCATACAGTTGTGATAGAAACACAGGCCTTATCTCTATGCTTTATTGAACATAGCATCTTCACGTACTTTCTGCAACACGAAATATAATTGACTAGTATCATCTAATAAGATAAGATAAGATTTCGTTCGGATTTTTTTAACCCCGAGGGTTAGCCACCCAGGGAAAACCAAGAAAGTCAGTGCATCATCGAAGACTGTCTAACTTATTTCCATTGGGGTCCCTTAATCATGTCCCCAGGAATGCGACCCCACAACCAGTCGACTAACACCCAGTACCTATTTGCTGCTAGTGAACAGGACAACAGGTGGTAAGGAAAAGTGTCGAAATGTTTCCTCCAACCCGCCCGAGGAATCGAACCGGGCCCTCCGTGTGTGAAGCAGGAAGCTTTAGCCACCAGGCCACCGGGCCCAACACTTCATAATTCACAGGGATGGTGATGTCTTGCCATATGTCAAGAGAAAAGTTATAACTACAGGCGCACATATTTAAACTCACAATGTAATTCTCATCAAACTAACATATGGATATAAGAGAAGAGAATCACACACCATGTGATGGCGCCCATGACACACACCAAGCTGTTGTAGTTGTTAAGGGCCCCCAAGAGGTGGTGCATTATTATCCTGCTGCTGCTCCCCACAGGAGCATTATCACACAAATCTATCTCCCCCTTCCAAAATACAAGACAGTAATCTCGCCCAAACTTTTATGTGGGGTCGACGTACACGTCCCGACCTTCATAGCCTTGAGTGAAGCTCTTCACCAGTTCCAATATTTACCAGCGGGGTTTTCCTAACTGCTGGGCAGAATCCTCTATTTCCATAGGGGTAGTCTCAAGGGGCTTTCTCCAGGAGAAAACGAAGCAACTTTCCACATCTATTGGTGTATCTTGAGATTCCACATAATGGGGATTCAACTGGGGCTAAATGTCTATAGATAACAGTAGTCTCTTTCTCCCCATTTTGGTAGCGAATGTGGGAGCATAAGTGGATTAGCATCAGGAGCTCTAATCTCTCTTCCCACTAAAGGATCCGTCTTGTTCATCCTACAGTGACTCTTTAGGAGAACTGTCCAGGATGACATAACCAAGTGGGCAACGGAGGCTCCCGTACAGAGAATGATGTGAATAGTTGAGGATCCATTCATGAGGGGATTGCATTATTACTTGCACATCAATGATCTAATAGAATGAAAGAAGCATCAGTAGGACAGTTTTGCCAGTGTTTTCAACAGGTAGATTGCGCGATTTTAATGTCATTGTAACTGCCTTCCATGATAGTACGATTGAACTGCTCCACTTGAGCCATTGCCTTGAGGGTCGTAGCGTTATGTTCTGCTGCAGGCAATACCTTTAGCAGCCAAAAACTCCTGAAGTGATCGTACTCATGAAACCGAGATCCCTTGTCTGAAGAATATAAGCTGGCATACCAAAAATAGATAACAACTGTGAAAGACAACAATCACAGTTGAAGCATCCATATTTGCACAGGGGAACACAAAGGGAAACCTTGAATATTCATAGCTACTAATGTTAAGGTAAATATCTATTCTGATTTATCTTGGTAGAGGTGTCCTTTGAAACTATATTCAGCCACCCGAAAGGCTGGGTGGATTTTATGTAATGAGTCCTTCTCAGCTGATGAAAGTTTGGCTTGCACTCTGCATATACTCTGCATGCTCTGATCATTGTCCGCTCCGCACATCTTCCACTGAGTAGGCATGTTCTTTGATTTGACAAAATGGTACCGGCATGTAACTCCTGGGTGACACAAAGCCTTGTGGAGCGTCTGAGAGTGAATGGCAAAATCATGAAATGCTGCTCCTCAGTGGGACCTAGAGAATGCATCAGGTGAATGTGCCTCTGACCGCGGTCTGTACAGAATATCAAAGTTCACAACACGATAGTTCCATCCTCCAGCCGTAATATCTTTGTCATTCTTTATCCTACTTTTTGCTTCATGTCTAACATAACATCACGGACCGTTGGTCAGTCCCTTATGGGAAATGTCTACCAGTTAAATAATGGCCTCCAGTGGCGACTGCTTCTATGATGGCCTGGGCTTCCTTTTCTACAGCCATCGAACACTTCTCTGATCCCTGTGAAAGTTTCTCGAAAAGAAGGCAACTGGTCGTTCTGCCTGAGATAAGACCCTGCATCAATGGCAATGTCAGATGCATCCGTTTTCCACTCGAATGGTAGGGACTCATCAATTGGCTTGAACTACTGAGTTTTTCAAATCCAGTTTTGAGAGTAATGGAAAGTGCTTCTGTCATCATTTGTCACAAGGAAATGTGGTAGCACTCCCATGGCGAACTTTTACCGGTTAAATAGTTGTAGATCCATTGTGAAATAAGCAAAGAAGACCAAGAGATTCTTCGGAGTGACTTTTGGTCTGAGGCAATTGGAAGTTTCCCTTAGAGGTCGTAGTCGTTCAGGGATCTGGGAATATTGAACCTCCTTTCCACTACATTAACCAAGGATGCAAAGCTTTTAGTTGAAAAAGTGCACTTTTTCCTCATTGTAACTGATATTTTTTCTTCTTGGCGGCTCCAAAAACTATCAAGGTTTGCATCATGTTCCTCCTGGTCTTTGCCACAAATGGTAACATTATCTAAATTACGCATAAGTTCCCATGAGCTGCTCTCCTGAATGAGTGAATCCAAAAAAATTCCTTTTTTTTCGTTGGAAGCAGGCTACCCCATGGTGACTCCCAAAAGGGACTTGGTAAACTGATACAGGCCATCACCTGCCTGAAACGCTCTGTATGGTTTATCTTCCATTCCTAATAAAGGGACTTAGAAGATAGCACTCTGTAGATCATTGTGCTAAACACATAGTAACTGAGCAATTTATGTTCACTGTATCATCAATTCTAGCAGAGGTACCCATCAAAAGTGTAAATTTGTTGTATTGTCTGCAGAGTAATCGATAGCCAGTCTCCGTTTCCTATAATCATCCTTAACAAACAACAACCTGTGCATTGCCAAGGGGGAAATTACTCGGTTTCTACAATACCACCTTCAGCAGCCCTCTGATGTTTCTTCTCAATGAAATCCGATCCTCATAAGATTAAGCATCGTGACTTAGCCAGATATAGGATGGCAATCAGCGTAATATATGCATCCACAGCTTTGTGGGTCAACCCTTCAAGTGCTAAGTCCACAGACAACAAAGGATGCAGTTCAACTCCAAAGTTAAGGTACTGCTACATCAAGCAGCGTTCTGAAAGCCTGACCAAGGATAAACATCAGAGCACAGTTGAGGCAGAATAGCTAAATGTACACTTGATAATCCATTCCCATTAAACTCTGAGATTTACCTTACAAAAACCCTAAGGTCCTGAAAGAGAGAGAAGTATGATGCCATGGAAACGGTACCTGAATGATTGAATGTACAGTCAATGAGAGGGCGCTATTAACTATGTCAAGGTTTGATGAACACTCTCCTGAGCTGCGCCACTATCATAAACCATCTACTTACGTTCCTTTGATTAATACCTCACAACCCAACTTGCCTTGAGAGTAAATTTGGAGTAGCTGCAGAAATCACTGTTGCTAGAGGTCGCATGATCACTGAGAATGTGTGGGAGGCACTATCTCTTGTTGATGCATTAGCACGCACATAAACTTTAGCAAAGTGACCTTTCTTGGCTTTATGTGGCACAGGTTGCTTCACGCGCAGGACACTTGGACTGGATGTCCTTGAAAAAACCACAAAAGAAACACACCTGACCTGCTGCTGCTGTCACAAGATGCAGGTTCCCAGTAACTTCATTGCAAAGTCCTTGGTCAGGAATTGCAGCACTTACCACACGAAGAAGGCTGAGTGGTACTGTATACTCAGATTCATCTGGGCTGAATCTAGAGCTCTTGCCTATCAAAGGCATTGTCTTAAGTTGAGAGTTTTATTCTCCCAATAAACGCTGCCTTATTATTGTGATTGCAGGCCGCTGATAAAGCATACCCTGATGGACTCTTCACAATACTGAGCAGCTGTCACGGCTTGAAGTGACAGTCCTACCTAAAATTTCAGTGGCTTGAAGGTATTCCTCTAAGGACTCATCAATCCTGCTGGCGGCGAGTTGCATGGCGATAGCGTGCAAATATTTCATTTGTAGGTTTACTATACTGAGACTTGGAGGTTATGATACATCTTCGTAGGTATTACACTCATAAATAGCCTCAAAAGTAACTTAGTTACACAAAAATGAATGAGCATACTTATTTTATCTAGATCTTTTTTAGGAAGGGCTCCCAAGAAAGTTTTTCTAGAAAGTCTTAAACCATGCTTCCAGTTCCAGAGCAGGCCGTTGATAAGCTGGGGTCCATCTAAGCCTCTCATGTTTTCAGTAAACGCTTCCATGTTGTTATGTAGTCTAGCTCCCCAAGGATCACCACCAGTAGCCCAGGAATTCTATGTTTCCATAAATTGTGTGATAGAAACACCACAGGCCTTATCTCTAGGCTTTATTGAACATACAGTATCTTCATAGTACTTCTGCAACAACAAAATAAATGACTAGTACATCTAATAACTGCTTCTACAGGGATGATGATGTCTTGCATATGTCAAGAGAAAAGTTATAACTACAGGCCTCATATTTAAACTTACCATGTAATCTGCATCACTAATATATTGGATATAAGAGAGAGAATCACACACTCATAAGTAGTCGCCCAGACACACATCCCCAAGCTGTTGTTTTTGTTAAGGCCCCCGAGAGGTGGTGCAGTATTATCCTGCTGCTGCTCCCCACAGGAGCAGTATCGCTACACATACATAGCAGCATATATGTAGAGAACCTTCGATAACTCAAAAAAGTCAGAGTGACTTATTTCCATTGGGGTTCTTTTATTATCATATTATTATACGACTAAAACAACGGAAGTTAAAGTCAAGTTCAATAAAAGTTGCTCTGTGTGGTGGGGGGGGGGGGCCCCCCGGGGCACCCCCGGGCCCCCCCCCCCAACACCCCCCGGCTCAGGGCAAGAAAGGGGGGGATAAAGGTAAAAAAAAAAAAGGAAAAAATAAACAGTGTACAGAATATCTTGATGAAAATTTGTCATGTTGGGAAAAATTGAAATTAATGGTAACAAGGGAAGACACAACTTTGTAGTACCCACAGTCAGTGGCCAGGCTTCAAACACCTTTTATTGTACAGCAATAAAGGAATGGAACAGACTACCCGCACATGTCAAAGACAGTCATAGCATGAACCAGTTGAAGAAGAGAGCCAAAAGGTACCTAATGAATGTGGCCACAAAAAGGGATGAGAATGATTTTTTATTTTTTTTAGCTAACTCACATATAAATATAAATAACTTATTTTACCTTATTCCTAGTACGTATGTCTCCTTTATAGTATAATAATAAGATATTATATCCTTTATAGTATAATAATAAGGTATTAACATGACCCCAACGGAAATAGTCACTCTGACTTTTCTGGGTTATTCCAGGTTCTCTACACATATATGCTGCTATGTATGATAATCTATGTAACTGTATTTGTGTATACCTGAAGAAACTTACTTCCTTGCTGTTATACTATACGGCATTCGGAAAAAAATGAAATTTCCCTGGGATTTTTCATAGACCTAAGAAAAGCATTTAATGCAGTTGACCACGACCAATTGCACATAAAACATGAATAAACATGAATATTACGGGGTCAGAGGACACTCTCAGTCGATACTTAACATGTTATCTTTAACAATAGACTACAAAAATGTGCATTTACCTCCACTACACAATCTGTTTCTTGTTTATCTCTCACAAGGTAGTGTCTATGGCCCACTTCTCTTTCACATTTACATCAACGACCTCCCTAATGTTATCTAAACTCCTAAACTCCGCTATATTAAGCAGATGACACTCATACTATAAGTCTTCCTCACCCAAACCCAATTATACTAACAAAAACACTTGTAAACGACGAAGCTACTAAAAATACTACTATGGAGAGCGACCAAACAAACTTACTCTCAATGTAGACATAACCCACTTAAATGCCTATATGGAGAAACAGCTTCAAATGTTTCTACTTCTAATTAACAATATCGCAAAAAATGGTTCCCTCATCTCAAGACACAGACAGAACGTGAAAATTGTCTAAGTCTCTACCTGATCATCTCAAATTACAGACCCACAGTACAGCAATATATTCAAGAAAGATCTCCAAGAACAATAGGTATCCTTTCTCAAGATACGATACAATAAGACCCCCAAACGGTACTTATTTGCTTCTTACCAATCTCTTATTAATCTAACGCTTCGCCTATGGTATTTGTGCATGGGGCTCAACCACAGCAAATCTCCTTAAACCTTTAATAACCTAATAAAAGGCTACTGTGATTGATTACTAACTCCTGCACTAGACAACACACTCCACTGCTTTTTAAGAACTTGCTTAATACACAAAACATCCACGCACATTTTGTTCCTACTACACACACATAACATTATACTCCAGTATTAACCCTCCTCTCAAACTCTTCCTTGATAACTACAACAGAACACACAGACATAACACAAGGCACAAAACTCTCTTTGATATCCCTCGTGGCCATCTCTCCCTATCCAAAAGTGCTCTGTACATCAAGAGCTCGAAGATCTGGAATTCATTGCCAGAACACACTAAAGGGCCCCTGCCCAAAATTAGTCAGACAAACACTATACTTTATCATCTGTCAGTAACTCAAAAAAGCTCTTCAGCCTTAAAACACTTCAATATTAAAATTGTTTCAATATCATTATTGTCAATTGTGCTAAATTGTAATACTGTAATTTTTAGTATACTTCATCTCACCTATAAATTTAATTACTGTAAACAACTAGCTACCTCTACTGTAATAAGAAAAACGATGTATAAATAAAAATTTTAAAAAAAAAAAATAATTAAATTAAGACACATGTGCAACTCTTGGGTATCTTTGTTGAGGAAACGTTTCGCCACACAGTGGCTTCATCAGTCTAAACATAGGAGAAACTTGAAGAACAGGAGGAGAATGAGGTAATCAGTCCCTCAACCTTGAGTCGATGTGTTCAGTCCATCAATCTTGAGTAGAAGCCACTGTGTGGCGAAACGTTTCGTCAACAAAGATACCCAAGAGTTGCACATGTGTCTAATTTATCAACATGTCGGTTCTCTGAACTATTCATCTACAAATAAAAATTTACTCCTCTCAAAATCACTAGTATTATGTATGATGTAAACATTAGGTTTAGTCTGCCTGATATAGCCCGGCATGACAGCGGCTTTATGGATACTTAACAAATTATTGTCATCACACATTGTAAACATTGGAAAGAAACAAAATCTTTATCTTTATCTTTTTAATATATTATTATTATACTATAAAGGAGATTTATTAGGAATAAGGTAAAATGAGCTATCTATGTTTACATATGTGTTAGCTAAAAATATAAAAAATCATTCTCTCTGGCTACATTCATTAGGCAGTCTTCTTGAACTGGTTCATGCTATGACTGGCAGTCTTCTTGAACTGGTTCATGCTATGACTGGCAGTCTTCTTGAACTGGTTCATGCTATGACTGGCAGTCTTCTTGAACTGTTCAGCTATGACTGGCAGAGCTCTTCTTAACTGGTTCATGCTAATGACTGGCGTCTTCTTGTGAACTGGTTCATGCAATGACTGGCAGTCTCTTGAACTGGTTCATCTATGAACTGCAGTCTTCCTAGAACTGGTGTTCATGCTATGACTGTGCTGTCCGTTCTGTGAACTGGTTCAAAGCTATGACTGGCAGTCTTCTTGAACTGGTTCATGCTATGACTGGCAGTCTTCTTGAACTGGTTCATGCTATGACTGGCAGTCTTCTTGAACTGGTTCATGCTATGACTGGCTTTGTCATGTGCAGGCAGTCTGTTCCATTCCTTTATTGCTGTACTATGAAAGGTGTTTGAAGCCTGGTCACTGACTGTGGCTACTACAAAATTGTGCTCTCTCCCCCTAGTACTATGATTGGTTCCCAGACTTGACAAAATTGGCAGCAAGATATTCTGGTCACTGTTTATAAGCAGTTTTACAAACTTCATTTCTTTTACTCTGTCTTCAACATTCAACATATCTAATTGTTGTAATTCATCCTGGCCTACGTGCTCTCTTGGACTCAGGTCCAGGATGAATCTTACCTGGAGTTTACCTGGAGAGAGTTCCGGGGGTCAACGCCCCCGCGGCCCTGTCTGTGACCAGGCCTCATGATGGATCAGGGCCTGATCAACGCAGGCTCTTACTGCTGGGCTGGCATGGCAATCCGAACGTACGAGCCACAGCCCGGCTGTCCAGGTTACTGACTGTTAGGTGCTTGATCAGTGCCAGTCTATTAAGACTGCCAGGGGTCAGTTGGATAGATCTCCCCTATTGTCTGGGAGGCAGTTGAACGGTCCTCAGCCCAGACACATAATGTATGGTCCCTCTTAACGTGCTAGTGACACCCCTTGCTTTTCATTGGGGGATGTTGCAGTCGTCTGCCAAGTCCCTTTTGCTTTCGTAGTGAGTGATTTTTCGTGTGCAAGTTCGGTACTAGTCACCTTCTAGATTTTCCCAGTGTATATAATCATATATATCTCCCTCCTGCTTCCAGTGAATACTGGTTCGGGAACTTCAAGCACTCCCCCAGTATTGAGGTGTTTTATCTCCGTTTATGCGTGCCGTGAAGGTTCACTGTTACATTTTCCTAGTCAGCAATTTCACCTGCCTTGAAAGGTGCTGTTAGTGGCAGCAAATTCCAGCCTAGATAGAACAAGTGACCTGAAGATGTCATCATGAAGCTTGGCCTCCCTAGTTTGAAGGTTCTCATCCATCCTGTCATTTTCTAGCAGATGCGATTGATACATGTTATGGGTCCTTAAAGGTGAGGACCTCCGACAAGATCACTCCAGATCTTTGACGTTTAGTTTCTCTCTCTATTTTGAGGATGGAATTTGTTTTAATACTTCTGAGATGTCTAATTTCCTCACGCGTACTATATATGATAATTGAAATTTCTCCATCGTTGAACTTCAAATTTTCTGCAGCCCATTAAAAGATTTGGTGATGTCCGCCGGAGCCTTCAGTGTCAGCAGTGGAAGACACTGTCATGCAGATTCGATGTCATCTGCAAAGGAAGACACGTGCCTGTGGCTGACATCCCTTGTTTATGTCAAAATAGAGGATGAGAAACAAGATGGGAGCGAGTACTGAGCCTTGGGAACAGATTTTTCACCGTAGCGCTGCCCTCGGACTTTACTCTGTTGACTATCTACTCTTTTGTGTACAGTAAGTGAGGACATTATAGATCCACCAACCAACTTTTCCTGTTATTCCTTTATCACGCATTTGTGCCTAATACATACATGTCAGACTTGTCGAAGGCTTATTGCAAAGTCTGGTGTATATTGCATCGCAATTCTTTTTGTCTTCTAGTGGCATTCTAGACCTTGACCAAAAATAAGATTGTCACAGTTTGTGAAAGCGAGGTGTAAGTCAGAGCTGAACAAGGTGGTGGTGGTAGTGGTGTTTGTTCTCTTAATTACAGCAATGACGAATCCCAGTAGTTGTGTTGATACTATAGTGAGCATCATAATGAAGGCAATGGTTCTATGTGATGTTAGTAATAGTGATGAGCCCTCCTGTAATATAAGTGGTGGTGTCTGAGTGTGAAGAGGTTAAACCACATTGACATTAATATGAATACAATCTGTTTGATAAATGTAAATGAACACCAATGATGTTGTAGTGGTTTGGTGATGACAGTTTATAGTGATGCTTTAATGTTAGTGGAGGAGGGAATGTGAGTGGTGGAGTCACCTATCAAGAAGATGAGACACTTATGCAGCATATGGGAATCTTTATATTCAGGAAACTTATTTCGCCACACAGTGGCTTCATCATCCAATACAAAGAGAAGCGTAAGGATAGGAGAGAAATGAGGTAATCAGTCCTCAACCTGGAGTCGATGTGTTCAGATCCGATCAATCTTGTAGAATGTACAGCAAGGGCCGTAACGTGGCTTATATACTGTATATAAGCCTACGTCTACTGCGCTAATGCTGTACATTCTACAAATTGATGACTGAACACATCGACCTCCAGGTTGAGGGACTGATTACCTCATTCTCCTCCTCTCCTTACGCCTTCCTCTTTGTATTGACGAGAAGCCACTGTGTGGCGAAACGTTTCCGAATAAAGATTCCCATATGCTGCATAAGTGTCTCAATCTTCAACTTGTCGGTTTTTCAAACCATTCGTCACCTATCATACATTCACACATGAACAGCGTCGTGCTCTGATTAAACAAAGACACCCACGAGGCCCTTACAAACTGGAAGGTGCACTTAAAAAACCATAGACAGAAGGTAAAACTGCTGACATTGATAAGGTCTGCTATTTATATGAACAATTTTTTCATTATGCTGAGAAACTCGACAAGATCCCAGGACTACTATAATGGATCAAAACTCGTATAAACTTTCTATATTAAGCTGGAATATTGCATCACTTAGAAAAAGACATCCTGAACTTCATCATAAAGTTACCACCGAACCCAATTGATGTTGTGTGTCTACAAGAGTGCAGAGTCCCTGAAAAATCCCAACCCCCTAAATCGCCCTCATTTTTTGGCATATAAACCTCAAATCTACTAACTCTTGTGTTCTACATATTAAAAATCACTTCCCCGTCAACTTCTTGCACATAAGAAAACAGAGGGGCTACAATATCAGGGTGTTGGGATTTATATTGGGAACTCTGCTCTCAACATATTTAACTTGTATGCCCCTGCGATAAGTTTAATTACTTGGAGCTCCCAACTTGTGCTCAGTCTGAACCTACTCTTATTATGGCGATTATAATGCAAGACACAAAAACATTGGAAACTCTCAGTTGGTAATCGTAATGGTAATCAACCCGTTGTCACTCTTAAACAGTCATGATTTAAAGTGCAAATTGTAGGTGACCTTGAACCCACACATATCTATGGAGGTGTCCTTGATCTGTGCCTGGGCTTCAAAAATTACTTCTGCCAGCTGTGAGTCTTCCATTGTAACAGATATAGCGTCTGATCATTTCCCAAGGCTAACCTCACTAGATATTGGTAATACTATCCTTCCTGGTGGGATATTCAAACGGAAACGTTTTAATGTTCCCCCTGATCAGCATGATGACTTTGTTGCACATGTGACTGACTGGTATAATTCCTATGAGTGTTCCTCTGTCGAGACTTTTAACAATGACCTTGTGAGCAGTATTCAGAACTACTTAGAGCCGCCTCTGAAACCTCTAGGTACTCTAAACCCAACAAACTTCCATAATAATCATACCTCCTTTAAAAACCATACTTATAGAATCCTTGGCTTCATATCAAGAAGCATAAATAATAGGAGTCCTCAGGTTGTTCTTCAACTCTATACATCCTTGGTTAGGCCTCATTTAGATTATGCTGCACAGTTTTGGTCACCGTATTACAGAATGGATATAAATTCTCTGGAAAATGTACAAAGGAGGATGACAAAGATGATCCCATGTATCAGAAACCTTCCCTATGAGGATAGACTAAGGGCCCTGAAACTGCACTCTCTAGAAAGGACGTAGAATTAGGGGGATATGATTGAGGTGTATAAGTGGAAGACAGGAATAAAAAAAGGGGGTGTAAATAGTGTGCTGAAAATATCTAGCCTAGACAGGACTCGCAGCAATGGTTTTAAGTTGGAAAAATTCAGATTCAGGAAGGATATAGGAAGAGTACTGGTTTGGTAATAGAGTTGTGGGAGTGGAACAAACTCCCAAGTACCAAA
>NW_026467261.1:0-11860 GCF_026875155.1 Cherax quadricarinatus
TTAAAAGTAAATACTTAAGTTGGGAAAACGTAAAATACAGCCATATACAGTAAAATACAGTAGTTCAGAATATACAGTAGACTACGTAATTTACAGCACATATACAGTAATTTTTCGTAGATATCAGTAATTACAGCACATTCAGTAATATTTCAGTAGAATACTAATTTACAGAAAACATACGTAATATCAGTTGAAAATTGTATAAACAGCACAATCGTAAAAAACAGTAGATTTCATTAAAATACAGCACTATACAGTAATATACAGTTTTACATACAGTAATTACAAACCCATTTCGTTAAAAACAACCAAATACGTAATATAAAGCACCCTTTTTTACAGAAAAAATTTTCAGTAACTACGAATATACAGTAGACAACAGTAAAAATTTCAGCACAAAAGTAATAACAGTAGAATACAGTAGTATCGTGACTTTCATAAATATACAGCACACTACAGTAATATACGCACATACGTAATATACAGCCCCCATATACAGTAATATCAGTAGACATACGTAAAATTAAAAAACAAAACATTTTAATATACAGCAGCATACAGAATATACAGTGACATACAGTAAATACAGTAGAAATTCAAATAAATTACAGTGACATACAGTTTATCGCACACATACAGTAATTACAGTGACATACGTAATTACAGTAGACAGCGGAATTACGGGGACATACGAAAATACAGTAGACATACGTAATATCGCACACATACATAATTTTTACAGTTTTACATACGTAATTAAACAATATCATTTAAAATCATAGAAACAGTAATTCTAGACAACAGTAAATTCAGTAGACTACAGTAATACACGTTAACATACAGTTTTTTTTACAAACACCATACGCAAAATATTTTTTCCAACAAATTTTTCACTAAACAACAAAAAACAAAACGTAAAAATTTTCAGAGACTACAAAAAAATTACTAGCCCTCCCCTACAGTAAGTACAGCACACATACGTAATATACAGTAGACATACCCCTAATAACAGTGCATCGTAATATACGTAGACATACAGTAATATACGGTGACATACAGTAAAATACAGACACATACAAATAATACAACGCCATCGTAAAAATAAGCGGTACAGTAATTTTACAGTAGACATACAGTAATTTTTTCGGGGAGGGCATTACAGTTTTTATACAGTTGACAAACAGTAATTTACAGTAACATACAGTAATAAACAAAATAAACATACAGTTAATACATAAAACAAAAAACAGGATGAAATATTTCTTTAAAAACGGTTTGCATTTCCCCGGGAGTAACAACCAAACATTTTCCCTTCAATCCAAATAAAAATACCTTTTCAGAAAAATGGAAAATCATAATATTGGAAAGTATTCCAAAGGGGGTTTTTTTTATAAGGGTCCTCGGGGGACCAATTTACCCAGTAAATTATTACAGTTGGGAAACCCTTTTCAGTGCCCAAATGTTATCGGGGCTTAAAATTCGGGGACCCCCAGTAATAACCGACCACATACCCTTTTCAAACCCCCCTTTTCCCTTTTAAGGCGTCCCGTTTTCCCGTGTGGTAAGATGTAGTTAGGGGGTTGTAGGCTTGGTGAATTTTTTTAAACCCCAAAGGGAAACCCCCTTTTTGGAAAAAGGGGTTTGGCCCCGGGAAAAATCTGGGGGGGTTCCTTTTTCCGACTGGCAGCCTTTTGGCTCGGTCGTAAATTTGTTTTTCTTACGCCCCAAAAATTTAAAACCCCAAAAAACAACCTTTAACGAGGAGTTTGGAGGGTTGGGCCGGGACAGATTAAAAGGGAGTCCGGGAAAAGCCGACGGGAAAAAGGGGCAAAAAAGTTTTCTGGCTTGGCGCGTACTCGTGGGGATTTTTTGTTTGGGGTCCCCTTGGGGGCCTTTTGGCTTGTTCCTTTTTGGTTAAAATGTCCCTCTTTGGGGGGCTATATTGTTTTTTTTTTATTTTTTTGGGCAAGTTGTTTTTGGTTTCCCGGGTTTTCTGTTTAAGTGTTCCCCCCAATTTTTCTTTTTAAAACCCTTTTAATTTTTTTGTTTTCCAAATTTTTATTATTGGGCCCCGGGGGCTTTAATTTAATTTTGGTTGGTTTTGGGGGGTTTTAAGGGGAATTGGGGGAATTTCCACTGTTTCCCCTTTTTTGGGGTTATTCCTTTTTTTTTTTTTTTTTTGTTTTTTTTTGTTTAAAGGGGATTGGGGAGGGGGTTTTTAACTTTTTTTTTTTTAAAGTTTTTTTTTTTTTGGGGGGTTTTTAAAGAGAGGTGAAAGTTTTCGGTCAACGTTTACCTGGGCTTTTCCTACCTCCCCCGCTAATCTCTCTCCTACCACCCCGCCTGCCTTTTTTTTCCCCCCGCCCCACTAACTCCCTCCGCTTTTCCCCCCTATTTTCCAAAATTTAATTTTCCCCCCCTACATGGTCCCAATTTTTCGTAGACATTCAGTAAAATACAGTAGAATACAAAAAAAAATACAGTAAACCATACAGTTTATAACGCACACAAAAGTAATATACAGTAGACATTAAAAAATATAAAAATAGACATTCAGTAATTACAGACAAAATACAGTAATATCAGTAGGGCATACGTTTTTAAATACAGTTGACATACAGTAATAACGTTGAAATCAGTTTAAAAAAAACAATGACTTTCAGGAATTTAAGCCCCAAAATACCGTAATTAAAAGTAGACATCATTAAAAAACAATAGACTTCGTTTAATTTAAGAAACCCTTAAAGGGAATATTTTCAGTTTTTTTAAAAAACCCCCAATATACAGTAGCATTTCAATTTAATATACATAGAATAAGGGGAATATACAGCACACTACCCCCCCCCCGTAAAAATCCAAATAGACATTTAAATAATTTTCAGTTAAAGGAAAAAAATACCAGGCTCACAAAAATACAGTTTTGAAACCTTTTAACCGTAATTTTTTTTACAGAAAAACATACCCGGGAATATAAAGTAGAATACGGGGTTAATTTTTTACGGGTTGGGGGGTTGCTCCTTTTTTAATAACCCGGGTTAGGGGGGGCCTTTTTTTTCCCCGTTTAATTTTCAAACGAAATTTTTTTTCACCCCTGGGGTTTTTCAGTTAAACATTTCATGGGGGGGCAATTTGTTCCCCCCTTGTGAAAAAATTTTATACTTGGTTTTACCCCCCCCCCCGGCCCCCGGCCCCCTTTCCCCCTTTATTTCCCCCCCCCCCCGTGGGGGCGTGAATGGGAAACGGGTTTTGGAAGGGGGGTTGAAGGGGCGGGGAGAGAGGGGGAGAGAGAGAGAGGGCGAGGGGGGGAGAGAGGGGAGGGGAGGAAGACGAGTGGGGAAATTCCTTAGTTGTACTCCCCCGAAAAAGTGTTGCTAGGGTTTAGTTCCCCTTAAGTGGGCTGCATCTTGTGTTTTCTGTCTCTTTGTAAATTTTTGGCTCCCCGGGGCTCCTGGGTTTTTTTGTACCTAGTTTGAAAATTGGGGATAAACTCGGTGAAGGGAAAAAACTTTGTAAACGGTTTATTTTTTTTTTAATTTTTGTGTTTTTTCCCTCTGTTAATCTTGCTTTGTTCCTGTTTTTTCACTGTCTAAAAGTGCTTTTTTCAAGAACCCTGGGTTTTTTTCATCATGATTTAAGGTTCCCCTAGTCCCTCTTGTAAAGGGCTTCACTATCAATTCTTCCCCTATCTTTTCCCCTCAGTTGTGGGGTAGTTGGGTTTTCGCCGGGGTTTGGACTTTTTTTTTGGGTTTTGGAGCTGGTTTCCCCTCCGGCTGAGGGATGACCCCCCCTCAAAAAAATTTTCCCCCCAAGGTTTTATTTATGGGTTGTCATCTTTAATTTTATTTCTCCCGCTCCCATTTGTGTTTGACTGGAAAGAAGTCTACTGTGTTGGGCCCAAAAAATTTTTTTCGGGGTTAAAAAAAACCCCCTGGGTTTTTCACCCTGTGTTTGGGGCTTCTACCTGGGGGTTTGTGGGGGTCCCGCGCCCCCCCTAGTCACCCCCTTTTCCCGACCCCGGGGCCCGATTTTCCGGGTGTTATTCTGATTGCATGCGCCTTTCCCCCGGTAAGACCCCCGTTTGTTGTGGGGCTTAAAACCATTAACTTTTAGGAGGGCAAATGAAAGGCAAATTAGGAAAAAAAAGGCAGGGGGATGGGGCTAAAAGGATGGGATAAATGATGGGATTTTAGGATGGGGAGGTTTTATTTTGGAAATTTTTTTAGGATGGCAGGGGGAATGGGGGGTTGCAGGAAAGACCGTGTTTGGGGTTTTTAGGATGACCGTGATGGATGTAGGAGGAAGTGATGATTTTTTTTGGATGGTTTTTTTTAATGGAGGGGATGTTGGGGTGGCGTTTGGATGTAAGATGGCATGTTGGAGGGAAATGATGGTGAAAGGGGTGGCGTGATGGAAAGTGGAGACAGTGATGGATGTTGGAAGGCTGTGGGTTTGGGTGTAGGAAAGACAGGTTTATGGATGTAAAGGGTGGATTTATGGAGTGGGGTGGGGGTGATGGATGTAGGGGTGGGGAGTGATGGATGTTTGGATGGGGAGTGATGTATGTGGAAGACCCCCGATGGATGTAGGAAGGCAGTGAGGAAGTAGGATGACGTGATGTTGTAGGATGGCGGGGTGGGAAGGAAAATGATGAGTTTGTAGGTGGCAGGGGAATTTTGGGTGTAGAATGGCAGGTTTGGTGTAAAAGGCAAAAGTGAGGGTGTAGGAGGGGCCCGTTTGGGGATTTTTTAGGATGTCAGCGATGGATGTAGGATGGCAGTTTATGGATGAAAGGGTAACAGTGATGGTTTTAGGGGGGCAGGGGGTGGATGTAGGATGGCAGGGGATGGATTTTAGGATTGCAGTGAAAGGGGGTTTAGGATGAAAATGGATGGATGTAGGATATCGTGTTGGAAAGTGGGATGGCGGGGGGGGATGTAGGAGACAGGTTTGGGGGATGTAGGATGGGAGTGTTTGGTGTTGGGGTGGCAGGGGTGGTTTTTAGGATGGAAATGTGGGGTGAAAGGGTGAAGGATGGATGTAGGATGGCAGTGATGGTTTTTTTTTTTTGGGGTGGCCCGTGGTGGTTGGGAGGGGGTGGCAGTGTTTGGGGTGGGATGGCAGTGGTGGAGTAGGATGGCAGTGGTGGATGTAGAATGGCCCGTGATGGGGTGTAGGGGTGGCAGTGGTGGGGGTGTAGGATGGCAGTGATTTGTGTAGGTTTGGGAGTAAAGGGTTGGTGAGGATGGGTGATGGAATGAAGTATGGGAGTGAAAGGATGTAGGTGGCATTGATGTATGTAGGGTGACGTGTGGATGTTTTTTGGCAGGAGGGTGGTTTTAAAGGTTTGGGAGGTTTATGGTGTAGGTGGCAGTGATGGATGTAGGGGGTGAAGTGTGGGGGTGTGGATTTTGGGGGAGTTGGGGGATTTTGGATGGCAGTTGGGGGGGATTGGGGGGATTTCCCGTAAGGGATGTTAAGGAAGGGGAAACTGGATGTAGGATGGAAATTTATGGAAAGTAGGATGGAGTCTTAAAGTAGGATGGCAGTTTATGGATGTAGGTGGCTGGGTATGGATGTAGGATGGGGGGGGTTTTTGGGGGATGTAGGATGGGAGTGATGGATGTAGCATGGCACTGAAGGGGTGTAGGGGTGGCCGTTTATGGAATTTGTGGATTTGGGAGTTTGGATGTAGGTTTACGTGATGGATTTTTAGCTTGGCGGTTTTTGGGGGTGGGAGCATGGGGGTGATGGATGTTTGGTGGCAGTGATTGGATTAGGGGTTTGGGGGTTGATGGGTGAAAGGGTGGCAGTGAAAGATGTAGGGGTTGCAGTGATGGAAAGAAAGGGTGGCAGTGATGAATTTTGGAAATTTCCCCCGGTTTATGGTTTTAGGATGGGAGTGGTGGATGTAGGATTTGGCCGTGTGGATTGGGGGGATGGCCCGTAAAGGGTGTAGGAGGAAAATCAAAGGGGTGTTTTGGATGGCGAATGGGGATGATTTGGATGGCAGTCATGGTTTTAGGTGGCAGTGGGGGATGTTTGGATGGCCCTTTATGGGAATGTAGGATGGCAGTGTGGGGTTTAGGCGGGCTTTATGGATGTAGGATGACAGGAAGGTGTAGCTTTGGGGGTGGGATGGTTAGCATGGCAAAATGATGGATGTAGGGGTGGGGGGGTGATGGTTTTTTTTTTTTAGGATGGCAGGGGATGGAAGTAGGATGGCAGTGATGGATGTAGGATAGCAGTGATGGGTGTAGGATTTGGGGAAGATGATGGAAAGTAGGGGTTTTCGTGATGGATGTAGGTGGGAGTGGTTTGGGTTTTAGGATTGGGGGTGTGGAAAGTGGATGGGGTGATGGGGTGTTTGGATGGGGCCCCGTGTGGAAAAGTGGGATGGGAGGTGATGTATGTTTGGATGGGGAGGATGGAAAGTTTGGGTGGCAGGATGGATGGGAGGATGGGGGGAGATGGATGGGAGGATGGAGTTATGGATGTAAAGGGTGGCAGGATGAAAAGAAGGATGGCAGTGAAGGAGTAAAAATGGCAGTGAGGATGTAAAAATGGGGGGTGATGGATTGGGGTTTGGATGGGCAGGGATGGATTTTAAGATTGGGAGCCATGGATGTAAGATGGCAGGAGGGGTGTTTGGTTGGGAGTGATGGTGTAGGTGGCATTTTTGGATGTGGATGGCGGGGATGGAGGGAGGATTGGGGTGTGGAGGGAAAGATGGCATTTATTTGGGTTTTAGGATGGCGTGTTGGATGTAGGAAGGCAGTGTGGATGTAAAATGGGAGTGATGGAAAGGGAGGTGGCAGTGAGGGAAGTAGGATGGCCGTGATTTTGGGTGTGGATGGCAGTGATGGATGTAGGATGGAGTGAAAAAAAAGTGGATGGGCCCCTGATGGATGTAAGATGGCAGTGAGGATGTAGGTGGCGTGATGAATGTAGGGGCAGTGGTGGTGTAAATGGGGAAATTTTATGGGTGTAGGTGGCAGTGGTGGTGTAGGGGGGGGGGCCCGTGATGGAGTAAGATGGCATTGTTGGGGGTAGGGGTTTGGCCCGTGAATTTAATTAGGTGGCAGGATGGTGTGGATGGGAGTGATGGATGTAGGATTTCAGTGATGGTTGTAGGAAAGGTATTGGGTGGATGAAAATGGCAGTGATGGAGTGGGTGGCAGGATGAATGTAGGATGGGAGTGAGGGGGTGGATTTGGAGTGATGGGTGTAGGATGGTTTTTGATGGATGTAGGGGTGGCAGTGAAGGTGTAGGTGGCAGTGGTGGAGTTTGGATGGGAGTGATGGATGTAGGATGGGAAATGATGGATGTAGGATGGCCCAAAAAATGTTGGTGGGCGTGATGGATGTGGAAAGGTTTGTGATGGATGTAGGTTTGGGAGGGGGGGATGTAGGATGGGTGATGGATGTAGGATGGTTGTGATTGGGTTAGTATGGGAGTTTATGGGAAATGGGAGGCAGTGATGGATGTAGGATGACTTTATGGGTGTAGGATGGTTGTGATGGATTTTAGGAGGCAGTGATGGATGGGAGGATGGTTTGTGATGGATGTAGGATGGCGTGTGGATGGGAGGATGGCTGTGATGGATGTAGGATGCAGTGATGGATTTTGGGGGGCAGTGATGGATGTTTAAAATGCGTGATTTGGGTGTTTAAAATGGCGTGTTTGGGTTTTGGATGGCAGTGATGGATGTAGAATGGCCCGTGATGGATGTAGGATGACAGTGATGGATGTGGTGGGGAGTGATGGATGTAGGTTTGGTTTTGATGGATGTTTGGATGGCAGGATGGATTTTAGGATGGCGTGAGGATGTTTGGATGGCAGTGATGGATGTAAGATGGGGAGTATGCATTTTAAATGGCAGTGTGGATGTAGGATGGCAGTGATGGATGTAGGATGGTTTGTGATGGATGTAGGTTTGGGAGTGTGGATGTAGGGGTGGCAGTGATGGATGTAGGATGGCGTGATGGATGTAGGATGGGAGTGAAAGGTGTAGGATGGTGTGATGAATGTAGGATGGGAGTGAAGGGTTTTTAGGATAGCAGTGATGGATGTAGGATGGCAGTGGTGGATGTAAAGGGTGGCAGTGATGGATGGAGGATGGCAGTTTAAGGATGTAGGATGGGGAGTGAGGAGGGAGGTTGGGAAATGATGTATTTAGGTTGGGAGTGATGGATGTAGGGAAGGCAGTGATGGATGTAGGATGGTAGTTTAGGATTAGGATGGCAGGATGGAGTAGGATGGCAGTGATGGAAGTAGGATGGCAGGTGGGGTGTAGGGGGGCCCGGGGAGGATGTAGGATTGGGAGGTGTGAAGGGAGGGGTGGGGAGGGGAAGCATGTAGGATGGTTGTGATGGAGGGAGGATGGCAGTGATGGATGTAGGATGGTAGTGGGTGGATGTAGGATGGGAGTGATGGAAAGTAGGATGCAAATGATGGATTTTAGGGGTAGTGAAGGATGTAGGATGGTTAAAAGGGGGGGATGTAGGGGGTTTGTGATGGGGTGTAGGAAGGCAGTGATGGTGTAGGATTTAGGTGGGGTAGGGTGGTTTGATGGATTGGTAGGATGGCCTTCCCCCCCCCCTTTGGATGGCAGTGGGATGTAGGATGGCCCCTTTATAGATGTAGGAGGGGAGCCCCCCGATGGAAGTAGGTGGCAGGGGATGGGTTAGGATGGCAGTGTGGATGGTGGGTGGCAGGGGTGGATGTAGGATGGCAGTGATGGATGTGGATGGCGTGATGGATGTAGGATGACGTGGGTGTAGGAGGCAATGATGGGGTGTAGGATGGAGTGATGGATGTAGGATGGGTGTGGGGATGTAGGATGGCAGGATGGATGTAGAATGGGAGTGATGGAGGGAGGATGACAGTGATGGAAAAGTAGGATGGGGAAATGATGGAGGGAGGATGGCAGGTTTTGGGTGTGGTGGCAGGGATGGATGTAGGTGGGAATGGGTGGGGTGGGAGGATGGCGGGGATGGATGTAGGATGACAGTGAAAGGATTTTAGGATGGGAGTGATGGATGTAGGATGGGAGTTTATGGATGTGGTGGGCAGTGAGGATGTGGATGACAGGAGGATGTTGGATGCAATTTATGGATGTAGGATGTCAGTTATGGATGTAGGATGGCAGTGATGGTTTTTAGGATGCGTGATGGATTTTTGGAGGAAATGTGGATTTTAGGTGGCAGGGATGGGGTGGGGTGGCAGTGATGGATGTAGGATGGCAGTGGTGGTTTTGGATGGCAGTGTGGATGTAGGAGGCGGGGGAAGGATGTAGGATGGGGCAGTGATGGATGTAGGATGGCCCGTTGGGTGGAAAGTAGGATGTCAGTTTATGGTGTAGGATGGCAGTGTGGGGTAGATGGCAGTGATGGATGTAGGGGGGCAGTGATGGAGTAGGATGGGAGTGATGGATGTAGGATTGGGAGTGATGGGTGTAGGATGGCGTGGTGGTGTAGGGGTGGGCCCGTGAGGGTGTTGGATGACAGTGATGGATGAGGATGGAAATGATGGATGTTGGATTGGGAGTGATGGAGGGAGGATGGCAGTGTGGATGTAGGATTGGGCCCGTGATGGAAAGTAGGAAGGCAGGGGATGGATGTTTTGGGGGTGGGGAGTGGTGGTGTAGGAAAGCCCGTGGGGGGAAAGTAGGATGGCAGGTGATGGATGTAGGATGGGAGGGTGGATGTTTGGATGGGGAGTGATGGATGTTGGATGACAGTGATGGAGTAGGATGGCAGTGATGGATGTAGATGGTAGTGATGGATGTGGATGGTTGTGATGGATGTAGGATGGCAGTGGGGGATGTTTTTATGGCAAATGATGGGTGTTGGAAGGCAGGTATGGGTGTAAAAATGGCAGTTTATGATGTAAGATGGGGGGGGGGGGGGGGGAGTGATGGATGGGAGGAAGGCAGTGATGGGAAAGGGAGGGTGGTTGTGATGGGGTGTAGGATTTGGGAGTGATGGATGTAGGATGGCAGTGATTTGGGTGTAGGATGGCTTTATGGATGGGAGGATGGCAGTGATGGATGTAATTGGGTTTGGGAGTGATTTAATGTGGGGTGGCAGTGATGGATGTTGGAAAAAGCAGTGATGGATTTAGGGTGGCAGTGTGGATGTAGGTGGGGTGATGGAAGTAGGAGGCAGTGAAGGGGTTTTAGGATGGCAGTGGTGGATTTTAGGGTGACAGTGAGGGATTTTGGTGGCAGATGGATGAGGATGCAGTGATGGAGGGAGGGTGGCGTGATGGATGTAGGATGGCGTGGTGGATGAGGTGACAGTGATGGGTGTTGGATGGCAAATGATGGATGTGGATGGCAGTGGTGGATGTTGTAGGGTTACATTTAAGGGTGGTTTGGATTGGGAGTGATGAATGAAAGGGTGGGATTATGAAGGGGTTGGGAGTGATGGAAAGTAGGAAAGACAGGAAAGGGTGTAGGATAAAAGTGGGTGGTGTAGGATGGCAGTGATGGATTAGGATTGGGATTTAAAGGAAATTTTGGATGAAAAGTGATTTGGATGTAGGATGGGAGTGATGGATGTAGGGTTGGGAGTGATGGGGTGTAGGATGACATTTATGGGTTTTTGGATACCCGTTTATGGAGTAGGGTGACAGTGATGGATTTTTGGGTGACAGTTTATGGATGTAGGAAAAACAGTGATGGATTAGGATTACAGTTTATGGTTTTAGGAAGGAAAAGATGGATGTAATGGCAGTGATGGATTTTAGGATAAAAATGATGGATGTAGGATGGCAGTGAAAGGATGTAAGGTGTAAATGATGGAAGTAGGGTAAAAAGTGATTTGGGTGTAGGATGGGGTGATGGATGTAGGAGGCAAATGATGGATGTAGGAAAGGGAATTTTGGATGTAAAGGGCCCTGATGGAGTAGGATCATGATGGATTTGGGGTTGGGATTTATGGGGTAAAGGGTGACAGTGATGGATTAGGATGGCAGTGAAGGGGTGTAGGAGGCAGTGATGGATGAAAGGGGAAAAGTGATGGGTGTAGGATGACAGGATGGATTAGGAGACAGTGATGGATGTAGGGATGACTGATGGGTGCGGATGACAGTGAGGATTAGGAAAGACAGTGATGGATGAAAGGGTGGGAGGGGGATTTAGGGGGACAGTGATGGGGTGTAGGATTTGGGAGTGATGGGTGTGGATGGTAAATGATGGATGTAGGGTACAGGGTGGTGTAGGATGGGCCTTTATGGATGTAAAATGGCGTGATGGGTGTAGGGGTGACAGTGTGGGGTAGGATGACAGGGTTTGGAAAATAGGTGACATGAAGGATGTAGGTTACAGGGGAAGGGTGTAGGAAAGGGAGTGATGGATGAAGGATCATCAAAGGAACTAAAAGTGACGTGGTCAATCATCTGGGGGAGTTTTCCCGTTTTTAATTTAAAGACTTGGCAGAGTTCTCACTTTCTGAGAACATACTTTCCCTATGGGTCCCCCTGCCTCTCGCACTTACCCTATGCCCCTCTCTTTTCGCACCTTAAACCCTATGCTCCCAAGCTCTCTCCCCCTTACCCCATCCCCCATGCCTCTCGCAAATACCCCAAAGCCCCCCATGCCTCTCGCACTTGCCCAAACCCCCTGCCCCTCGCACTTACCCTAAAGCTCCCCCTTTCTCTCTTTGGGACTTACCCTATGCCCCATGCTCCTCGCATTACCCATCTCCCCGCTCTCCCGCACTTACCCTATGGGTCCCCTGCTCTCTTTGCCTTAAACCCTATGCTCCCCTGCTCTCCCCACTTACCCTATGCTCCCATGCCCCTTTTCCCCACTTAAACCCAAAGCTCCCCCTGCTTTTCTCGCACTTTTCCCTA